>OX235264.1:31890295-31997581 GCA_944472135.2 Trichobilharzia regenti | reverse complement strand
GGAATCGTCTGAAACAGAGAAGGATAGTAGACTGAGTCAAATTGTCTGTCAGTGTCGTAATCACTGCTTTCTACTTCTCACAACGAGGTGGAGAAATCATGTAGCCAACGACCTTCACGTGATGACTTGCTTCGTGTTGAAGTGTGATTACGCGAATATTTGACTATGTGTGTGTAGTCGTGATGTTGTGGCGTCATCTCCTCCCCCTGTTCGTCTGTGTGTGCGTGTGTTTGCGTTAGTTGGAATACGATGATTTATTTTTCCCACAACTCTGGCTGTATGATGTTGGCCTTATTCTGGCGAGATGTATTCCTGTACACGCTTATTCCCACATCTCCCATGAACCAGTCATGACGAGTTTCCACATCTGATACGAGAAGCGTACACTACCACACTCGAATAACTCGGATAATCTCACGAGAACATGAAGCCTGAATTCAGTCGACTCGTGTGACAATTCTCACTCGATCATCAGGAAGTCAGTGTCCACCTGGTCAATCGTGGAGCCAGCTAAACACGACTGCATAGGACAGAGTGAAATGCAGATGTCCAGCCGAAGATCTATGTTCCAATCCATACCCAAGGAATTTGATTCACCGACAATAGTGAGAACAATAACAAAAGTGGAAATAATATTGACAACTATTTTTACCCTTAGTATCAATATTAGTATTAGTAATATTATTCTTCACCTTCATTCTCCATCTTGCTACTATTATTATCATTAGTTGTATCGAAATTAATATTAGTATTACCATTAATATTAGTAGTAGTAATAGTAATAGTAATAGTAGTAGTAGTAGTAGTAGTAGTAGTATTAGTATGTTTAGTAGTAGTATTACTGCAATTATTATAATTACTGACATTATCATTAATATTATTGGAAATAGTATTATTTCCATTGTGACTGTTATGCTTAACCTCCACCTATCTCGATATGACACTCAGGATGACACACATACACCGGCGAACAACACATGCTCAATCACCACACAGATTGTTGCACCCGACCACACACAACTACACACGAACACAGACACAGACACACACACTCACCCACAAACACAAAGAAAAACACTCGCAGAGTCTAGCAAAACACCCTCCAAATCCATGTGCGATTTCTCCAGAACAGAATTTCTCCCGACCACTCTCTCCCCCTCTCCATCTCTCCCTCAATGTGCCTGACATTCACCCAATCACTCACCCACTCAGTCACTCACTCAAACACCCACACACAGGCGCGCACACACACGCACACACACTGATTCAATCTCACTACACCACATGCAATACACCGAATACGAAAACGCACACGTCACACTCTACACACCACACATCAAATGTCACACATCACACACACACACACACACAACGCAAATCGGCATCAAACAGTCACCAATCGTGTCTGAATGTTGGACACACTCACAATAATGCCATTCAACAAGCATCGAAAAAACACCGAACACAATGCTACAACAAACACCACACATGTCCACATGCATCACACGCACAGTCGTCAACACAATTGCTCAGCCTGTCGTCAGTCGACCGAGGTGAATCACACTCACCCGGAAGTCGTCGCCTCCTCCTACGTCGTATTCGAGTAAGCACTCTTCCCGACTTGTCCGTCACATTCACGAATTCTTCTCCAGGTTCTGTGGAATCGTCTGAAACAGAGAAGGGATAGTAGACTGAGTCAAATTGTCTGTCAGTGTCGTAATCACTGCTTTCTACTTCTCACAACGAGGTGGAGAAATCATGTAGCCAACGACCTTCACGTGATGACTTGCTTCGTGTTGAAGTGTGATTACGCGAATATTTGACTATGTGTGTGTAGTCGTGATGTTGTGGCGTCATCTCCTCCCCCTGTTCGTCTGTGTGTGCGTGTGTTTGCGTTAGTTGGAATACGATGATTTATTTTTCCCACAACTCTGGCTGTATGATGTTGGCCTTATTCTGGCGAGATGTATTCCTGTACACGGCTTATTCCCACATCTCCCATGAACCAGTCATGACGAGTTTCCACATCTGATACGAGAAGCGTACACTACCACACTCGAATAACTCGGATAATCTCACGAGAACATGAAGCCTGAATTCAGTCGACTCGTGTGACAATTCTCACTCGATCATCAGGAAGTCAGTGTCCACCTGGTCAATCGTGGAGCCAGCTAAACACGACTGCATAGGACAGAGTGAAATGCAGATGTCCAGCCGAAGATCTATGTTCCAATCCATACCCAAGGAATTTGATTCACCGACAATAGTGAGAACAATAACAAAAGTGGAAATAATATTGACAACTATTTTTACCCTTAGTATCAATATTAGTATTAGTAATATTATTCTTCACCTTCATTCTCCATCTTGCTACTATTATTATCATTAGTTGTATCGAAATTAATATTAGTATTACCATTAATATTAGTAGTAGTAATAGTAATAGTAATAGTATAGTAGTAGTAGTAGTAGTAGTATTAGTATGTTTAGTAGTAGTATTACTGCAATTATTATAATTACTGACATTATCATTAATATTATTGGAAATAGTATTATTTCCATTGTGACTGTTATGCTTAACCTCCACCTATCTCGATATGACACTCAGGATGACACACATACACCGGCGAACAACACATGCTCAATCACCACACAGATTGTTGCACCCGACCACACACAACTACACACGAACACAGACACAGACACACACACTCACCCACAAACACAAAGAAAAACACTCGCAGAGTCTAGCAAAACACCCTCCAAATCCATGTGCGATTTCTCCAGAACAGAATTTCTCCCGACCACTCTCTCCCCCTCTCCATCTCTCCCTCAATGTGCCTGACATTCACCCAATCACTCACCCACTCAGTCACTCACTCAAACACCCACACACAGGCGCGCACACACACGCACACACACTGATTCAATCTCACTACACCACATGCAATACACCGAATACGAAAACGCACACGTCACACTCTACACACCACACATCAAATGTCACACATCACACACACACACACACACACAACGCAAATCGGCATCAAACAGTCACCAATCGTGTCTGAATGTTGGACACACTCACAATAATGCCATTCAACAAGCATCGAAAAAACACCGAACACAATGCTACAACAAACACCACACATGTCCACATGCATCACACGCACAGTCGTCAACACAATTGCTCAGCCTGTCGTCAGTCGAACGAGGTGAATCACACTCACCCAGAAGTCGTCGCCTCCTCCTACGTCGTATTCGAGTAAGCACTCTTCCCGACTTGTCCGTCACATTCACGAATTCTTCTCCAGGTTCTGTGGAATCGTCTGAAACAGAGAAGGGATAGTAGACTGAGTCAAATTGTCTGTCAGTGTCGTAATCACTGCTTTCTACTTCTCACAACGAGGTGGAGAAATCATGTAGCCAACGACCTTCACGTGATGACTTGCTTCGTGTTGAAGTGTGATTACGCGAATATTTGACTATGTGTGTGTAGTCGTGATGTTGTGGCGTCATCTCCTCCCCCTGTTCGTCTGTGTGTGCGTGTGTTTGCGTTAGTTGGAATACGATGATTTATTTTTCCCACAACTCTGGCTGTATGATGTTGGCCTTATTCTGGCGAGATGTATTCCTGTACACGGCTTATTCCCACATCTCCCATGAACCAGTCATGACGAGTTTCCACATCTGATACGAGAAGCGTACACTACCACACTCGAATAACTCGGATAATCTCACGAGAACATGAAGCCTGAATTCAGTCGACTCGTGTGACAATTCTCACTCGATCATCAGGAAGTCAGTGTCCACCTGGTCAATCGTGGAGCCAGCTAAACACGACTGCATAGGACAGAGTGAAATGCAGATGTCCAGCCGAAGATCTATGTTCCAATCCATACCCAAGGAATTTGATTCACCGACAATAGTGAGAACAATAACAAAAGTGGAAATAATATTGACAACTATTTTTACCCTTAGTATCAATATTAGTATTAGTAATATTATTCTTCACCTTCATTCTCCATCTTGCTACTATTATTATCATTAGTTGTATCGAAATTAATATTAGTATTACCATTAATATTAGTAGTAGTAATAGTGATAGTAATAGTAGTAGTAGTAGTAGTAGTAGTAGTAGTATTAGTATGTTTAGTAGTAGTATTACTGCAATTATTATAATTACTGACATTATCATTAATATTATTGGAAATAGTATTATTTCCATTGTGACTGTTATGCTTAACCTCCACCTATCTCGATATGACACTCAGGATGACACACATACACCGGCGAACAACACATGCTCAATCAACACACAGATTGTTGCACCCGACCACACACAACTACACACGAACACAGACACAGACACACACACTCACCCACAAACACAAAGAAAAACACTCGCAGAGTCTAGCAAAACACCCTCCAAATCCATGTGCGATTTCTCCAGAACAGAATTTCTCCCGACCACTCTCTCCCCCTCTCCATCTCTCCCTCAATGTGCCTGACATTCACCCAATCACTCACCCACTCAGTCACTCACTCAAACACCCACACACAGGCGCGCACACACACGCACACACACTGATTCAATCTCACTACACCACATGCAATACACCGAATACGAAAACGCACACGTCACACTCTACACACCACACATCAAATGTCACACATCACACACACACACACACACACAACGCAAATCGGCATCAAACAGTCACCAATCGTGTCTGAATGTTGGACACACTCACAATAATGCCATTCAACAAGCATCGAAAAAACACCGAACACAATGCTACAACAAACACCACACATGTCCACATGCATCACACGCACAGTCGTCAACACAATTGCTCAGCCTGTCGTCAGTCGAACGAGGTGAATCACACTCACCCGGAAGTCGTCGCCTCCTCCTACGTCGTATTCGAGTAAGCACTCTTCCCGACTTGTCCGTCACATTCACGAATTCTTCTCCAGGTTCTGTGGAATCGTCTGAAACAGAGAAGGGATAGTAGACTGAGTCAAATTGTCTGTCAGTGTCGTAATCACTGCTTTCTACTTCTCACAACGAGGTGGAGAAATCATGTAGCCAACGACCTTCACGTGATGACTTGCTTCGTGTTGAAGTGTGATTACGCGAATATTTGACTATGTGTGTGTAGTCGTGATGTTGTGGCGTCATCTCCTCCCCCTGTTCGTCTGTGTGTGCGTGTGTTTGCGTTAGTTGGAATACGATGATTTATTTTTCCCACAACTCTGGCTGTATGATGTTGGCCTTATTCTGGCGAGATGTATTCCTGTACACGGCTTATTCCCACATCTCCCATGAACCAGTCATGACGAGTTTCCACATCTGATACGAGAAGCGTACACTACCACACTCGAATAACTCGGATAATCTCACGAGAACATGAAGCCTGAATTCAGTCGACTCGTGTGACAATTCTCACTCGATCATCAGGAAGTCAGTGTCCACCTGGTCAATCGTGGAGCCAGCTAAACACGACTGCATAGGACCGAGTGAAATGCAGATGTCCAGCCGAAGATCTATGTTCCAATCCATACCCAAGGAATTTGATTCACCGACAATAGTGAGAACAATAACAAAAGTGGAAATAATATTGACAACTATTTTTACCCTTAGTATCAATATTAGTATTAGTAATATTATTCTTCACCTTCATTCTCCATCTTGCTACTATTATTATCATTAGTTGTATCGAAATTAATATTAGTATTACCATTAATATTAGTAGTAGTAATAGTGATAGTAATAGTAATAGTAATAGTAGTAGTAGTAGTAGTAGTATTAGTATGTTTAGTAGTAGTATTACTGCAATTATTATAATTACTGACATTATCATTAATATTATTGGAAATAGTATTATTTCCATTGTGACTGTTATGCTTAACCTCCACCTATCTCGATATGACACTCAGGATGACACACATACACCGGCGAACAACACATGCTCAATCACCACACAGATTGTTGCACCCGACCACACACAACTACACACGAACACAGACACAGACACACACACTCACCCACAAACACAAAGAAAAACACTCGCAGAGTCTAGCAAAACACCCTCCAAATCCATGTGCGATTTCTCCAGAACAGAATTTCTCCCGACCACTCTCTCCCCCTCTCCATCTCTCCCTCAATGTGCCTGACATTCACCCAATCACTCACCCACTCAGTCACTCACTCAAACACCCACACACAGGCGCGCACACACACGCACACACACTGATTCAATCTCACTACACCACATGCAATACACCGAATACGAAAACGCACACGTCACACTCTACACACCACACATCAAATGTCACACATCACACACACACACACACACACACAACGCAAATCGGCATCAAACAGTCACCAATCGTGTCTGAATGTTGGACACACTCACAATAATGCCATTCAACAAGCATCGAAAAAACACCGAACACAATGCTACAACAAACACCACACATGTCCACATGCATCACACGCACAGTCGTCAACACAATTGCTCAGCCTGTCGTCAGTCGACCGAGGTGAATCACACTCACCCGGAAGTCGTCGCCTCCTCCTACGTCGTATTCGAGTAAGCACTCTTCCCGACTTGTCCGTCACATTCACGAATTCTTCTCCAGGTTCTGTGGAATCGTCTGAAACAGAGAAGGGATAGTAGACTGAGTCAAATTGTCTGTCAGTGTCGTAATCACTGCTTTCTACTTCTCACAACGAGGTGGAGAAATCATGTAGCCAACGACCTTCACGTGATGACTTGCTTCGTGTTGAAGTGTGATTACGCGAATATTTGACTATGTGTGTGTAGTCGTGATGTTGTGGCGTCATCTCCTCCCCCTGTTCGTCTGTGTGTGCGTGTGTTTGCGTTAGTTGGAATACGATGATTTATTTTTCCCACAACTCTGGCTGTATGATGTTGGCCTTATTCTGGCGAGATGTATTCCTGTACACGGCTTATTCCCACATCTCCCATGAACCAGTCATGACGAGTTTCCACATCTGATACGAGAAGCGTACACTACCACACTCGAATAACTCGGATAATCTCACGAGAACATGAAGCCTGAATTCAGTCGACTCGTGTGACAATTCTCACTCGATCATCAGGAAGTCAGTGTCCACCTGGTCAATCGTGGAGCCAGCTAAACACGACTGCATAGGACCGAGTGAAATGCAGATGTCCAGCCGAAGATCTATGTTCCAATCCATACCCAAGGAATTTGATTCACCGACAATAGTGAGAACAATAACAAAAGTGGAAATAATATTGACAACTATTTTTACCCTTAGTATCAATATTAGTATTAGTAATATTATTCTTCACCTTCATTCTCCATCTTGCTACTATTATTATCATTAGTTGTATCGAAATTATTATTAGTATTACCATTAATATTAGTAGTAGTAATAGTAATAGTAGTAGTAGTAGTAGTAGTATTAGTATGTTTAGTAGTAGTATTACTGCAATTATTATAATTACTGACATTATCATTAATATTATTGGAAATAGTATTATTTCCATTGTGACTGTTATGCTTAACCTCCACCTATCTCGATATGACACTCAGGATGACACACATACACCGGCGAACAACACATGCTCAATCACCACACAGATTGTTGCACCCGACCACACACAACTACACACGAACACAGACACAGACACACACACTCACCCACAAACACAAAGAAAAACACTCGCAGAGTCTAGCAAAACACCCTCCAAATCCATGTGCGATTTCTCCAGAACAGAATTTCTCCCGACCACTCTCTCCCCCTCTCCATCTCTCCCTCAATGTGCCTGACATTCACCCAATCACTCACCCACTCAGTCACTCACTCAAACACCCACACACAGGCGCGCACACACACGCACACACACTGATTCAATCTCACTACACCACATGCAATACACCGAATACGAAAACGCACACGTCACACTCTACACACCACACATCAAATGTCACACATCACACACACACACACACACACACAACGCAAATCGGCATCAAACAGTCACCAATCGTGTCTGAATGTTGGACACACTCACAATAATGCCATTCAACAAGCATCGAAAAAACACCGAACACAATGCTACAACAAACACCACACATGTCCACATGCATCACACGCACAGTCGTCAACACAATTGCTCAGCCTGTCGTCAGTCGAACGAGGTGAATCACACTCACCCGGAAGTCGTCGCCTCCTCCTACGTCGTATTCGAGTAAGCACTCTTCCCGACTTGTCCGTCACATTCACGAATTCTTCTCCAGGTTCTGTGGAATCGTCTGAAACAGAGAAGGGATAGTAGACTGAGTCAAATTGTCTGTCAGTGTCGTAATCACTGCTTTCTACTTCTCACAACGAGGTGGAGAAATCATGTAGCCAACGACCTTCACGTGATGACTTGCTTCGTGTTGAAGTGTGATTACGCGAATATTTGACTATGTGTGTGTAGTCGTGATGTTGTGGCGTCATCTCCTCCCCCTGTTCGTCTGTGTGTGCGTGTGTTTGCGTTAGTTGGAATACGATGATTTATTTTTCCCACAACTCTGGCTGTATGATGTTGGCCTTATTCTGGCGAGATGTATTCCTGTACACGGCTTATTCCCACATCTCCCATGA
Source organism: Trichobilharzia regenti (assembly GCA_944472135.2). Classification (NCBI taxonomy): domain Eukaryota; kingdom Metazoa; phylum Platyhelminthes; class Trematoda; order Strigeidida; family Schistosomatidae; genus Trichobilharzia; species Trichobilharzia regenti. The sequence continues at coordinate 31,988,925 of OX235264.1, read as the reverse complement.
ACCAGTCATGACGAGTTTCCACATCTGATACGAGAAGCGTACACTACCACACTCGAATAACTCGGATAATCTCACGAGAACATGAAGCCTGAATTCAGTCGACTCGTGTGACAATTCTCACTCGATCATCAGGAAGTCAGTGTCCACCTGGTCAATCGTGGAGCCAGCTAAACACGACTGCATAGGACCGAGTGAAATGCAGATGTCCAGCCGAAGATCTATGTTCCAATCCATACCCAAGGAATTTGATTCACCGACAATAGTGAGAACAATAACAAAAGTGGAAATAATATTGACAACTATTTTTACCCTTAGTATCAATATTAGTATTAGTAATATTATTCTTCACCTTCATTCTCCATCTTGCTACTATTATTATCATTAGTTGTATCGAAATTATTATTAGTATTACCATTAATATTAGTAGTAGTAATAGTAATAGTAGTAGTAGTAGTAGTAGTAGTATTAGTATGTTTAGTAGTAGTATTACTGCAATTATTATAATTACTGACATTATCATTAATATTATTGGAAATAGTATTATTTCCATTGTGACTGTTATGCTTAACCTCCACCTATCTCGATATGACACTCAGGATGACACACATACACCGGCGAACAACACATGCTCAATCACCACACAGATTGTTGCACCCGACCACACACAACTACACACGAACACAGACACAGACACACACACTCACCCACAAACACAAAGAAAAACACTCGCAGAGTCTAGCAAAACACCCTCCAAATCCATGTGCGATTTCTCCAGAACAGAATTTCTCCCGACCACTCTCTCCCCCTCTCCATCTCTCCCTCAATGTGCCTGACATTCACCCAATCACTCACCCACTCAGTCACTCACTCAAACACCCACACACAGGCGCGCACACACACGCACACACACTGATTCAATCTCACTACACCACATGCAATACACCGAATACGAAAACGCACACGTCACACTCTACACACCACACATCAAATGTCACACATCACACACACACACACACACACACAACGCAAATCGGCATCAAACAGTCACCAATCGTGTCTGAATGTTGGACACACTCACAATAATGCCATTCAACAAGCATCGAAAAAACACCGAACACAATGCTACAACAAACACCACACATGTCCACATGCATCACACGCACAGTCGTCAACACAATTGCTCAGCCTGTCGTCAGTCGAACGAGGTGAATCACACTCACCCGGAAGTCGTCGCCTCCTCCTACGTCGTATTCGAGTAAGCACTCTTCCCGACTTGTCCGTCACATTCACGAATTCTTCTCCAGGTTCTGTGGAATCGTCTGAAACAGAGAAGGGATAGTAGACTGAGTCAAATTGTCTGTCAGTGTCGTAATCACTGCTTTCTACTTCTCACAACGAGGTGGAGAAATCATGTAGCCAACGACCTTCACGTGATGACTTGCTTCGTGTTGAAGTGTGATTACGCGAATATTTGACTATGTGTGTGTAGTCGTGATGTTGTGGCGTCATCTCCTCCCCCTGTTCGTCTGTGTGTGCGTGTGTTTGCGTTAGTTGGAATACGATGATTTATTTTTCCCACAACTCTGGCTGTATGATGTTGGCCTTATTCTGGCGAGATGTATTCCTGTACACGGCTTATTCCCACATCTCCCATGAACCAGTCATGACGAGTTTCCACATCTGATACGAGAAGCGTACACTACCACACTCGAATAACTCGGATAATCTCACGAGAACATGAAGCCTGAATTCAGTCGACTCGTGTGACAATTCTCACTCGATCATCAGGAAGTCAGTGTCCACCTGGTCAATCGTGGAGCCAGCTAAACACGACTGCATAGGACCGAGTGAAATGCAGATGTCCAGCCGAAGATCTATGTTCCAATCCATACCCAAGGAATTTGATTCACCGACAATAGTGAGAACAATAACAAAAGTGGAAATAATATTGACAACTATTTTTACCCTTAGTATCAATATTAGTATTAGTAATATTATTCTTCACCTTCATTCTCCATCTTGCTACTATTATTATCATTAGTTGTATCGAAATTATTATTAGTATTACCATTAATATTAGTAGTAGTAATAGTAATAGTAGTAGTAGTAGTAGTAGTAGTATTAGTATGTTTAGTAGTAGTATTACTGCAATTATTATAATTACTGACATTATCATTAATATTATTGGAAATAGTATTATTTCCATTGTGACTGTTATGCTTAACCTCCACCTATCTCGATATGACACTCAGGATGACACACATACACCGGCGAACAACACATGCTCAATCAACACACAGATTGTTGCACCCGACCACACACAACTACACACGAACACAGACACAGACACACACACTCACCCACAAACACAAAGAAAAACACTCGCAGAGTCTAGCAAAACACCCTCCAAATCCATGTGCGATTTCTCCAGAACAGAATTTCTCCCGACCACTCTCTCCCCCTCTCCATCTCTCCCTCAATGTGCCTGACATTCACCCAATCACTCACCCACTCAGTCACTCACTCAAACACCCACACACAGGCGCGCACACACACGCACACACACTGATTCAATCTCACTACACCACATGCAATACACCGAATACGAAAACGCACACGTCACACTCTACACACCACACATCAAATGTCACACATCACACACACACACACACACAACGCAAATCGGCATCAAACAGTCACCAATCGTGTCGGAATCCTGGACACACTCACAATAATGCCATTCAACAAGCAACGAACAAACACCGAACACAATGCTACAACAAACACCACACATGTCCACATGCATCACAGACACAGTCGTCAACACAATTGCTCAGCCTGTCGTCAGTCGACCGAGGTGAATCACACTCACCCAGAAGTCGTCGCCTCCTCCTACGTCGTATTCGAGTAAGCACTCTTCCCGACTTGTCCGTCACATTCACGAATTCTTCTCCAGGTTCTGTGGAATCGTCTGAAACAGAGAAGGGATAGTAGACTGAGTCAAATTGTCTGTCAGTGTCGTAATCACTGCTTTCTACTTCTCACAACGAGGTGGAGAAATCATGTAGCCAACGGCCTTCACGTGATGACTTGCTTCGTTTTGAAATGTGATAACCTGAATTTGTGTTTATAGATATTTGATTGTTTTTTTTTATTTGGTCATCTTTTTCCTATTAATTTTATCTGTTTTCAATTTTTTTTATCTCTATTTCTTTCCTATCTCTTCTCTCTCTGTTTTGTTTTGTTTATTATTCTATTTTTTCGAATTCCGCTTTCTCCTTATTCTTTTTTCGTAGCTTACCTTCATATTCAATAGTTCTTCTTCTTCTTCTTCTCCGTATTTTCAATCTTCTTGCTGTTCTTTTTAACGCTGCTATCTTCCTTTTTCTTTTTCTCCTGCGTATTTCTGTAAGTGAAATAAGGATTATGTTTCACGTTCATATAATGTAAGTTTACACTCGCCTTTTACCTAATAGTTTTATTTTATTCAAATTGATTATTCACGTGCATCTTTGATTTTATTTAACCCAATTTTTTTTTACTCTTTATAAATTTTTATCCTCCTTTATAGGATTCTTTCATCCTCTGATTTTGTATCTACTCTAGGTATATATATTTTTGTATTCGAAGGCTATTTATGTGTGTCTACTATAATTTTGAAACTTTCTTAATGCTTCTTTTCTTTTTTGTGTGTGTGTGTGTGTTGAAATCAGTGAAACTTTCCGATTCTCCTTTTGGCATGGTTATAGTATGACAATCCAAGCCATGTGAACGCATGAGTGAAGCTAAGCCAACCAAATAACGAAAAATCAGTGAATTTTACACAAAACTAACGTTTGATTACACATGAGAAATGCTTGAAAACACATTAAATAGGATATTTTTCTCTCTGACATAACCTAAAAATATTTTACTTGTATTGGGGAATATCAGTTTTCAATTTGCACTAATTTTATAAACATTTATTGATCAGGTTGACTGAAAATTTGTCCATTTTATGACCTATTTACTATGCTTATCTTGTTTTTTAATCTTTTCCAAAGATCCTCGATAGATTTGGGATGGATACCAGTTATGTGGTTGACAAAATCATCAGAATAATTTACTCAATGATCAATATGCTCCAAGTCTTAACCCACATATTCGTCAGTGTGAATAGTAGTAGCAGAGGTGACTAGTCTTTGAATAATTAGTAGAAGGATGTCGGGACTACAATTTGGAATTACCTCCATAATTTTCTTCTGAAGGTCTGTGTCATATATACCCAATACCTAAAGGTTGTTTGCCTTGGGATCACCTGGGTTGTATTTCTTTTTTATAAGGTCTATTTTAGCGATATGAACATTCACACCAGCTCTTCCTAACAGCTACGTAATAGTATTCACCTCCCAAGACTTTATATCTCTGCAGTTTTCGAACCCTTGCACAGTAGATACCAAGGAATGTTCAGTCTCCACAGCCGCTGATTTTATTTCAGCCTTTAAAATCCAAAAATGGCGCATAAAGAGTATATCTGTCAGTGGTATTTTCGAGTGAAAAAAGTCCCTAAAAAACAATGAATTAAGTGTATAATTTATCATTACGAACTCTCACTCATCTCCTACATAGTATACACTAAAATACATATTCACCACATGCTTCTGAACATCGTTGAAGATAAATAGAATCACTACAAAAACATTTACGGCTATGCGCTATCAATCCATTTTGCAAACAGTAATTAAAAACGTGATCAAAACTAAATTTACTCCATATTTCGTGAATGGCATTCTTATAGACACTATAATAGCAATATATCCCATTATCCAACAACTAGTATGATTTCAGGTTCATTGTGACGATTCTAATATTTCACCGTTATACTTTAAGTTGGCCCTACTTTCTTTTTAATTAGACAGACAGAGAGACAAAGCCTTCTACCTGAATAAAAAAAAAATTATTTAATTGTCCCAAATAATGACCTTATCAGATCATTGAATCGCCTAGTATTTCATCAGACACAATACATTAGGTCTACTCCAGTTCCTACTGCTTTTTGCATTTAATTAAGTCATTGAGAGGTAATCTATTTTCCCTACTTGTTTTAAACGTCTTCCAACCTTTAGTTACCCATTTTTCGACGGAAATAACATCATGAGGGATTAAAATGTGCTTCAGATTAAATAATATGTGATCAAATGAAATGTTGAAGTTTATTTTAATTAACTATATATATATATATATATATATATATATATATATATATATATATATATATATATATATATATATATATATATAAAAGCAAGACAAGCTTTCATTACTCTCAAATCTGTGTGGAGGTCAACAGCACTCAGCATCAAAAATAAGATCCGGATTTTCAACTCCAATGTAAAGTCAGTGCTACTATACGGATCAGAGACTTGACGAGTCATAAAGAGCATCTCAAACAAACTTCAGACCTTCATTAACAACTGTCTTCGCTCAATACTCAAGATCAAATGGCCAGAAAAGATCACCAACAGGGATCTCTAGGAGCAAACCAACCAGGAACTGATTGTGAAACAAATAAGCAGGAAGAAATGGAAATGGATTGGCCATACGCTGAGGAAACCATCAAGTGACATCACTAGACAAGCCCTGGAGTGGAACCCGAAAGGGAGGCGGCGAGTTGGTCGTCAGTGACAGGGTGGGGTGACTTGGAGGAGGTCATGCGAGGAGGAGATGAAAGCATGTGGACAGACCTGGAGTGGGGTGAAAAAGCTGTCAGAAAACAGAAGGCAATGAAGGTGCGCAGCTGAAGCCCTATGTTCCTCTAGGAACTAAAGGATACAATAATAATAATATTGCCCACAAGTGTACAGCTGTCACTATTATTGTTTTGAATTTGTAAATCCAAAACGGTTCCTCAATAATTCTCTTAGAAAGTCAATTATGAATAAATATATGCCTTAAAGTTATTCTTTTTGATGTGGTTGTGTTCTCTGAGCTGGATAGTTAATGTGCAAAGTTTTCATTGCCCTAATAGGCAACATCTTCAGTGCATACTTCAATTTGAAGTGAGTGAGTGAGTGTTTTTTTTAATAACTTACTAATTCGAATACATTTACTTTCTTTTTCCGCCTTTCTACGTAGACGACATCGAATCTTTTTCAAAGCAATTGATTTGACACGTCTCGTTTTCACTTTTCTTCTGTAAGCATATTTAATAGTCTTCTTTCTTCGACCTACTAATAATAATAATAATGGTAATATGTGAAAATATAAAAAAGAGAGAAACTTATATTGGTTAAGCAAGCGACATGCTTATGTCTTCTCAAAACTATAATGATTTCATAAAGTCACCTCTTCACATTGAAAGCTGTTCTAAAATTTCTTTTTCGTTATGAGTAAAATCACAAGAATACAAGCCTGAAATCTGAAGATTCATTCTTTGAACTTGTCCTTAAGTGTAATCTTCCCTCATTACCGAATTTTTTTACTGACCAAGTAGGTTGTAACAGTGTGGTAGTTATAAATCTATTTTTTAAATCAGTTTTACAACAAGATATTTGATTGGTTTGAGGATTTCGTCATGAGCTGACATCAGTTAGAGAACCATTGGAAAACAAGCCACAGGGAGTACTGAACAGCCGGATGTTTCATACTGGTACGCCCCCAACTCCACGGTTCGAACCCAGGACCTTCTGGTTACAAGGCTAGCTAGCTTGCTTGTAGACCATTAGGCCATTGGGACCCGATCCAATGGCCGGCCCATGAATTCTGACTTGCGCCAATTCATGACTGATATTGGCTCATGAGGAAATCCTCCAACCAATTAAACGAAATTCCCTACAAAACCAATATTTGAAAATCACATATTTATGTTCAGATGGGGGTAGTCGATAAAGGCTAATAAAAACAAATGAACCGATTAAGTAATGTTAAATTGTAAGGGAAGGAAATGAAACACGTTTATAATGAAGATAAGATTAACGGATGATAAGAAAGGGGTTGAAAATATGAACAAGGGGTGGTGTAGAAGTCATTAGTTGGTTATGTCTTAATAGGCCAAGAGAGGGGTAATGGCTGTACGAACTTTATTTGAATGCATAGTTTAGGTTTAATTGTTCGAATGCCTATCGCTTCAGCTGTGTGCAGTAGACAAATTCGAAGTCTATTAGAAAGATTCAGTAGGATACGATGAATCACTTTGAAGGCTCTCGTTTTCTAGACTACATGACTACACTATCAATTAAATGTGACAGAATTGAGCTACGGATTGTTTTTGTCTGTCCTTTGCCAAACCACGATGGGAGATGTTTACTAACACGTTGGCTGAGCTGTCTAGTAGTACGTCCAATATAACTGTCACCGCGGGTGCAGCTGAATTGATAAATACACATAGATGTGGCAAAACTATCAAGCTTATCCTTAGTCTGAGTCCCAATCATTCGTCGGCTAGAGAATGACAAACATAGGTGTGCTGCGTAAAATGTTCTGCATGTATTCCTTGAAAGTCTTCGGAATAGAATCTCACTTGATAAGTCACCATTGTATTGTAACTTAATAAATAAAGGTTGCTTACGCGCAGTCAGAGTTTCAGGTTTTTTTTCTCTGATGGTTTCATATGTTTCTTTATGAAACTACTCGGATACCCCATAGCTGTCAAGAAATCGTGAATATATTCAAATTCCTTTCGTAAGAAGTCATCTGTACATTTCTTTCTTGCTCTCCTTACAAGACATTTAACAACATTCCTTTTATATTTAATGGGCAAGTAATTAAGGAAGTGTGTGTATTGCCCTGTAAATTTGCTTTTTCTACACACGCTTCATAATATTTGTGTCAAATAAAACATTCACCATATAAACGTTTATTTAAAAAATTTAGTCTCAGTGAGATAAAAACGATTTTGTATAAAGTAGTTGATTTTTCAGCATATATTTTAATTAGAATATTACAGTTGTACGTTCTGAATTTTATGAACCCTGTTAATCTATAGAAGGATTAGAAAACTCTTTCCAATGACAATCGCAATAGGAGTTAGAGACTTTAAATTTCCAGATGAGTCCTTTGATTTGAAAGTAAAAGGGATCTTTTTACGTTACTTCACTTCAAAGCTGTATAGTTATTTAAGGGGTTCATATATGCAATGTAGATTAATAACAGAGGTCAAAGGTTGGTAACAAAGTAAATCAAGGTGGATGAGTGATAATTCTGCTTACAAAAAATTGACAATAAGCCTACTTAATCAAGAAGATGACTTCAACGTACTCTCTTGGGGTTAAGTGCATAGGCCACACCAGTAGGATATTATCTAGACTTGCCCATTAACACTTACCAGCATGGTTGTCACAAGGAGAACGTGAAATAATCAACATTTTAGTTATGGAGTATTTTATTACTTCTGGTCACGCAGAATTAGCAGAGACTTTCAGCATAATGTGTGAAGCACGACCAAGTTGTTCAAAAGAGTTCCGTCTACATTTTCTTCAATATCGCTGAAGTTTTAGCAATCCTTAAGAAGAAACCTGAACTTTGTCTTCCAAAACATGTTATCCAGCCACTTTTATTACGATGACCTTGGTATAATAAACTCTGTTTAGTCAGTTTTATGTTTTGAGCAATCTGTATTCCATCCTTTGTTCTCTTGTTTCTGATCCGATATTTTTAAACAATTATTCATCTCTCAGCTAATCAGTTGTCGACTCGCTTGATTACTTACGATCATTTTCAATCATTCAAACATAATTATTACTCATGCAACTTGATCTACTTTGTTAGTAAACTTTGACCTTTGTTATTAATCTACATCACACAATATTTATATACCCCTTAAATAACTGTACAGTCATAAAGTAAAGTCTAATTCACATGTACTTAATTCAATGAAATTAGAACTTTCATACCTTTAAAGTAAAAGCTTTGTTAAATAATAATAATAATAATAATTATAATAATCCCATATCATTTTTATGCCTCGTAATTAACACTATCACCTCAGAAAACATAAATATACTATACTTACTACACTCCTTTTGTTTCCTATTCAATGACTTTCTTTTACTTCTAAAATAGATCTTTTTCACCTTCTTCTTTACGCATTTCAATCCATCTTTTGTTTTAGTTTCTGAAACAATTATAGGACTGAGTTCTTCAAAATGTTCACCTATAGATCCTATATTAAATTAAAAAATAAATTATAGTCCTTAAGTACAAATATTGAAACATATTTGAATAGTAAACAAATCAACTCAATTTCACACAGAAACTACCATTTGGGATAATGGAAACATAGTTATGCATATTTATCTCAAGCATAGAGTCTTCACACCTCTACCACCTACTTCTACACCCACGTTACACATGAGGAGTGGAATTCTCAGCATACTGAAAACACATCTATGTCAAGTTATTCAAGTAGTATATGTTCGATCCAATTTACTGAAGTGGGGACTTTAAGATCAGTCACTTTATTACCTTAGTTTTAGCCTGTAATATGATTGTACTAATGAAAGCATGGGAGCTCTTGTTGATGTTCCACTTTTCACGTTCACATACATTATTATTTAAGGAAACTGCATAAAATGGTATATCATCCTTTCTCACGAATCGTGTGACTTATCTTGTGATGGAGTTACTATGGTAATCTATCATTTCTCATGCGTATTGTGATTTAATGTGTGTGTGTGTGTGTGTGACCGATTCATCTTCTTTTGTCCCAACCTTGTTCTTTGTCTGATGATCTCCAACCAAGCAGAAAAGATGTTACCATCCCCCAATAAGAACAAAACATTCTCACGACTATGAGCCAACTTTACTGCAGTAAATAAGATGTATAAATATTATGTATTGTTTCTTAAAATACACAATATCTTACAGCCACAGGCCAGCCTTTGTTTTTTTGATATTTGTGTATCTCAGTGAATTGGAAAATACCATCGATAAATAAGCTTATTAGCGTACCAGTTGAGTTCATTACCACTGTGACAATTAACAGCGCAGATATAACAAATTGGCCACGGGTCTATTCATTTCAGTGCAGTTAGAATACAATTGTACTTTTAAACTTGTCATACTTGCTTAACATTTGTAATGATATTTTTTGGGTTTACTCAGTTTAACTGGTTTTATTCAAATGAAACTCTCTGCTTTGTTGGAACTCATGATACTCAGTGATTTATTTTATAAAAGTGTTTGATATCATCAGCTGTTGTACAGCGTTATGTAGTTATTTTATTTATTTATTTTTTTATTATAGCTTGACTGCACACAGTATTTTTTGATACAAGTATGGAATTTTCAGCATGTGATATCGGTAGCCCAAATTGTGCAGGCTGGCCATTGATATCGGGTGTGCATCGGTTGGGGATCGAACCCCAGACCATGTGCATGGTCGGTGAGCATCCTAACCGCTGTTCCACCGACCAGGTTGGGAAAAATACTTAACTAGAGGTAGGAAACATCTTAAAATATTTATTTTCCCATATTATTCTGTTCTGTTGAAGTCTTTGAAAGTCTACAAGAAATGGCTTTTGATTGGGGAAAAGTTAGCTGGGCTTAACTATCAATTCATAATCTATACAACTCTATTTACTTATCATAATTTGTCAGTACTAATGTGAATCTACTTTCATAACGGATAGGGAAAGCACATATATGCGCAAATTAATTGATTGACTGTTATAAACTAAATGATAGACTTTTGATAAGAAAATAACACTCTTATCATTGAAACTTTCAGACAGGTTTCCTTATAACTAAAGGACATATTCAAAAGGTGAAATCAGATTTGAAGTTATTTGAAAAAAACAAACAAAAACCAAAACTTAACAAAAAAGAAGAAAACATAACGGATCGCTCTCTAGGGAGAATGGGACAAAACTTTTGTATTTTCAAGAATTAGTTTATGGGGATTCAGGTTAGACCACGGATTGATATGAGTTAGAGAACCACTGGAAGTCAGAGAGTACTGAAAAGCTGTTTCACCCCAAGCTTGAGATTCATCGGCGGTACACACCTGCCATCAGGTTTAGAACCCAGGACCTTCCGGTTAAAAGACAAGCTTGTATACCATTCAGTCACTGGGGCCTAAATCAATGGCCCATGAATTCAGAATGCTACCACTTCGTGATTTTAGCGCGACCACTAACCGTTGTTATCGGCGGGGACGGCAACCTCACTCCCGATTGGATGGACCCCCCACTGGTTTCGACTTTTCACTAGAACTCTAGACATCTTCTGTCTGTAACTACTCACTAGAGAGCATCAGATTAATTCGCAAGAATTAGTTTGTGGGGATTTTACTTGTTTCAGGCTAGACGACGGATTCCCATTCTAGTATTCTCTGGTTTTCAGTGGTTCTACAAATGCTACCAATCTGTGATGTAAGATAAACCTTTGGTAAGTAAATTCAATGAAATTCTTCACTCTTCTTTTTGTCTTACCTTTTAATTATAAAGTCAAAAACAAAATATAAACACGACGAAATAGTAACGAAAAAAAATAATAACCATCAGTAGGTTAGTGAACACGATATTTAAATGAAATGCGGTTATACCAACCTCCTTGTATAGACTCAGCTGGTTCATGTCTTCTACCCGAAATACTAGAAGAAGGCTTGTGTGATCCCTTGGTCACATTAGTGATATTTAATTGTTGATTGTCATCTGAAATCTTGACAACTTTTATGCAAATAAGAAAAACAAAACATGGCTTAGAATTATTAAATAAAACGCCAGAGAATCGCTTAAATATTAAAAGAATAAAACCATTTTATTAAAAACATTAAATCAATACCAATCAAAGGGTATGTGTACTAGATTAGCTGTTCCACTGGCCTTCTTTACGAATGTAAGATATGACCACTGAAAGTGTAAACTATGAAAAGACTAAATGTCTTGGTCTACACATGTTTGTATTCTATCTCCCACATTAAGTTGTATAATATTGGCAAAGATAAAACGTCAGTAGATGAGTTTGGGAAGCTGAATCGACTGAGATGAGTAGGACACGCATTGTGCATGCTGCCGCCTTTCTCGACATGCACTGTTGGGTGAAACGGTATTAGGTTGTAAAAGAGTTAAGCGTAGTCAAATAGGAGCCTAACATTAATTTTTAATTTAATTTTGATTATAGCTTGAAACCACACAGTATTTTTGGTACAGGTATGGAATTTTCAGCATGTGATATCCGTAGCCCAAATTTTGCAGGCTGACCATTGATATCAGGTGGTCAGCGAGAGTCCTAACCGCTGTGCTACTGACGCACAAAATCTTTGACAGTTGGTTTGGAGCTGTAGACTGCTTAACTAGGGTCTTCGGGGTGCTAAACGCCAATGACTGGAGACTATTTTCGGCTGAAAATCCTTGTCAGTGGCGCGGATGCATTCACTCTCTGTGATATCTCAAATCTACTAAACTATCAGGCATTCTATGTTAACACCCTTTCTGCCTCACATTTCCCCTCACTATGGTTCTTTTGGATGTCCTTTCTCACCATTTTCTCTACCTTTTCAATTAAAAAAGTTGTGGTCTCCGAGATAATATACAAATGAACATGACGCCAAGTTGATAAAGTATTAGAAGGCTAAAATGTTCTGATATTTAGAGGAATATGTCATAATAAACTACAGAAATGAAATCTTCTAAATCAGATGGAAATCTTAATCGTATTCACTCAATTGTCATTGTGTATGTACTGTGGAACTGATAATAACACAGATGATTTGAACTCACTTTCCTTTATAACCACCAGTTAGAATACTCATTTTACTCAAATTCATTAGGTCATTAGTCAGTGTCTCTTTCATTTATAGTTCTTACACGAACCTGGTTGACGTGTGACTATTTATGAATCAGGTATTTGAGTAAATAAACATTTAGAAAATCAAAACAAGTGATTCACCGAAGAGACTCTTTTCAACGAATTTATCATCAAGCTGTACAGTCGTATATATATATAGTTTATCAGAAGTTATATCCGGTGAGGGAATTGAATCTTAGGTGTGAATGCAAAAAATAATAATAATAATCATATGAAGTTCAATTATATATTACGTAACGTTTTTGTTTTATTCGATTTGCCTACTAATCCTATAATTGCACATCCTTTTTCAAGTTCTATCCCTCCTATGAATTTATTCTATATATGACATTAATCTGCTTTGCCACTTGACATTTAACTACGATTATTATCACAAACATTTTAGTTTTAATTGAACTTCATATTATTATTATTATTATTTTTTGCATTCACACCTAAGATTCAATTCCCTCACCGGATATAACTTCTGATAAACCATATATATACGACTGTACAGCTTGATGATAAATTCGTTGAAAAGAGTCTCTTCGGTGAATCACTTGTTTTGATTTTCTAAATGTTACAATGGGAATTTTCCATGAGTTAAATAAACATTGTAAAATGACAATAAATTTCGGTGTATTGGTACACTGTACTGAAACAGTAGTGTGTTAACTTATTAACATTACCAGATGGAAAAATTTCTTGTTTCGTTAGTCTCTGGTGTTTCAGTTGCTCAAGACAAACCCATTAATGCATTTAACGTATTAATGAAAACGATGTATATATATATATATATATATATATATATATATATATATATATATATATTCTTGAACATTTCACCTATACCGTGGTATACTTGAAAGTTATTCCGTTTAACACAGTGTTCAGACTAACAAAATTAGGCTAATTTCACAATGTGTACCTCGACTTCTACACATACTGCTAAAGCATAACACCAAAATGATTTAAAATCAAACAGTTATCCCAAATTAACGTCTCTTCCTACTTACCTGGTTTCTGATGTGGTAAACATTTCGCATCAAAATTAACTGATATCGATTTCAACTCCTGGTTTGGTTTGAATAAATGCGTTATTGGTATGTGATGACTAGTCTCACTTCCGTTCGCTGACAAATCTGTTCATATGAGGGGAATTGAAAATGATAGTGATGAATATCGTAAGTGATGAGTATGTATGTGTGTATGTACTGAATTATCAAGAATTATATCAAACATACATAGAACATGAATTTCAATCAACTTTAAAAATTTCATAATGTCAGTTGTTTGAGTTAACCGATATTTGAAGACGTAGGCATAGATATTGACTGTCGTGTTAAAAATAAGTTATCAGTATAAAACCTCTGACAATACCATTTTTTAATTTTGCTTTTAATAATAGTTGTACCTGTCATTGCCTTGTTTGTTACTCTAGGCATCGTTGTGTTTCTGGCTAATTCGTGAAAATGGATTATTTAAATGTATATACGCATGGAGCGCGTGATGTACTTCATTCGATTGGTGTATATCCATGGCATAAGCATAATCAAGTATTCTTATACTTATTCTACCTTTTGTCTTAGAAGTCATCATGCTATAACGGAATCAATTATTTCGAAAGACGCATACATTCAGCCTGAAAATACTGACACTGCTATCACAGTATTATCGAAACATTCTGCTTACAAACATACACTGATATGCAACAAATAGTACAATGCTCAGAATTATTGAAAACAAATCTTTATCTTGTTGTAAGTTTCAATTTACAGGTGACTGTTAGTTATCCGCATGATTACACACTTTGTGACAGTCAACACTATCCTCTCAATTCTGTATGAATTATTTCATGAATAGATTACGGTGATACAGGGATGAAATTCACTGTTCTACTGCAAGACTGACTGACGAAATTCTTCAGTATTGTTTAAGACTCACAAAGTGTTATTGTGTTTGTTGACCTTCAGTTATAAAATCTGGTGATTCTTTCCACTTATGCTTTATAATTACTGGAAATGTGATAATAAAATTCATTAAAATTGTATACTCACTTGATTTGGGATCTGAAAGATTTACTCCTCTTGCAGATTGACAGAAGTGAAGCGATAGGGATTTCACGCGATTGGCTATATGTGTCTTATTTTTGGATGAAATACCTGTGTAAGAAAAGCAATGAAGTGTTTAACTAGAATCGATTTTATTTTCATATTGGATTAATATTTAAATGTACCGATTATAAGGAATCCATGAGTCACTGTCTACCTCTCTCTCTCTCTCTCAGGTATTTTCTGTAACTGAGAAAGAATTATTTCCATTTGAGGAGAAGTATTTAGTCCCTTAATTTCACTCCTTGCTTTCTTAGTGGAACATAGGGTTTCAAAGTTGAAGTGCTGAGGTTTAAGTAGACATCATATTGCCTTTCTTTACAGAGTTAGGTCACTGGCTCCACTCACAACCTTCCCGCTTTTGCAACCTTACCACTGAGAAGACAAGGTTTAGGAGTACAAAGACCTTGAATTGAACCCGGATCTTTCGGCCGGCTGGTAAGACTTCTACGACTGAACCACTGATGCAGATGTGACACATTAAGTAGTATTAAAGAGCAGATGAACATTTTTCACACAAATGATCTAGGTCAAGTCACATCATGTTAACATGATGTACTGCTCACTGTCTTCAGAATTTTAGGATATAAAATAAGCAGGCTTTTTGAAATACCTATCAGTTGTTGTTATGATATATGAATCGCATTTCAAAGGGTGTACTATACAATACATGGTAATACTTACCAGATTTCGATTGTTGCCGTACTCTTTTGAAATGTATTTTTTTGTGTTTCTTTTTTTTCCCCTTTAGTTCATCATTCGACTCAGATTCTAAAGCAAATGTAAAAAATTGTGATCAGATTGACTCTTACAACAACAGTTAACTTTATCAAATCCCACATTCTTTAAGAACAAATATTGAAACATATTTGAATAGTAAATGAATAATCTCAATTTCACACAGAAACTACCATTTTTGTTAATTTGGAACACAGTTATGCATACTTATTTCAAACATAGACTCTTCACATCTCCACCTTTCACCTTCACTTCCACATTCACGTTACACATGAGGAGTGGAATTCTCAGCATACTGAAAACAAATGCATGTTAAGTTATTTAAGTAGTATATGTTCGATCCAATTTATTGAAGTGGGACTCAATAACAAGTCACTTTATTACCTTAGTTTTAGATTGCAATGAATTCATTCCACTCAATGCTGATATGCAGTAACTATATTACGAGAATTTTTCTCATTTAGTCGTGCTGATAGTAGTGTCCTATTTGATAGTATTATTAAAGCCCAATTAGTGATATTTGGAGAGTCGGAATGTTTTGTTACTGAATTCATAAAGTTGAAAACAAAGTTGGAAGTCTTTTTCACTCAGTCAGCATAAAAGACAAGATTCCGACTTTCAAACACCAATGTTATGTAGGTCCTTCTAAACGAAAAGCATTTCAACACAGGTCAGTGCAGACTTTCGCTAACAGTTGCCTTCGTTCTATACTGAAGATCAAATTGTCAACCAGAAAGATGAAGTAACAAGAAACTGTGTGAACAAACCAACCAAGAGGCTATCGCTCAACAAATACATAGGAGAAAATGACGCAACACACCAGGCCTTCGAGTAGAATCCCAATGGGAACTGACTAGTGGGTCGTCAGTGAAAGGGTGATATGGAGGAGATCGAGGAGATAAGATACTATGGGCAGTCGTGGACCTTGACGAAGAGGACGGTAGGGAACTGAAAAAGAAGTTATGTTTTGTTGAAGCCCTATATGTTCCACTAGGAACCTAATGCGAATTATAATTATAATAACTTTACAGGCATGACTACTGATATTCTGCCTTTATTTAAAAAAAATATTCAACTTTAAGTCTTAGTAAATATTTTCATTACACATGGATATTTGCCTTTTGTGATTTCCCTAATTTTAATTTCAATATAGTAAACCTCCTGTCTTCGGCATCAATCTAAACGTCAAGTTTACGACAAATGTACTTCACCAAGACAACAAAGTTAAAGCATACTTAAAGATGTAATTATTTATCCTCAGAAACATTACCTCACAAATTAAAAAAATTCTTAATCTATTTAATTTTACAAAAATCGCTTAATGTTTAATATAGTCTGTTGAGTGAATGGTATGTTATTATACTACAGCATTATCTGTATGAGATGTTTCCAGAATAGGAAATATTTTGAGTGAACACTGTTTTTCAATAATTCCTTCCGGTTCTACAATTACAAAGCCATAAGTATTAGATTACAAATGGCCGGTCAGTAAAAGCAGTTGAAAACTATATCGTTTAGAGAAATATTGGAAGACCTGCATGGAGTACTGGATAGCTGTTTCGTCCTATTTTGGGACTCTTCATCAGTACGCACCCACCGGGGCTTAAGCCCAAAACCCTCCGGTTATAAGGCAAGCTAGTAGACTATTAAACCACTGGTACCTGGTCGGATGGACCATAAAAATTCCAACTTCTGCCAGCTGTCCAGTACTCCTAGGTTTTCCAATGGTTCTCTAACCGATAGCAACTCATGATGAAATCCTGTAACCAATCAATCAAATCTTTACAAACCGATACATGAAAGTTATACCAGAAACTGAGTTGAAGTAAAAGTAAATGAAGAGAGCTTCAGTAAAAGGCTACTTTTATCACTAATATCACTGAAATTTTCATCCAAGCTCTTAGAACATGCGAAAAATGACGTCACATCCCACTGTATCCACCAGTTTAAATGTGCGTATGGACAAACATATAAGGAGCATTTCTCGATCTTCTCAAGTAAGGACTGGCTTCAGAGCGTATTGCTCAATGACCTTAGAAGTAAATGGAATCCCAAGAACTCATTATTGGTGACGAAAGACGACCTAGTTCCTCTTTTGTGAAGGATATTATACAGAATTGACGTGTTTGAGGAAGGGCATATCCTAGCGTTTGTGGAAGCCCTAGCCGGCAATTAGTCGGTTAAAATCACCTTTATGCGTTCGAAAACAATTCGTCATCAGACTAAACCTTACCTGGTGAACTTCGTTTTGATACTAATCCGAGTAGATTTACTATTACCTCAGTTATTTGGTTTAGTCATCTTCATTGTTATTTTGACCTTGAATATGACCCTGTTACTTCTTCACCTAATTCCATTTTCTCACCTTTTACCTCTTTATTAATTTCATAAATATTCCTGTGACAAGTCCGTGTGTGATCAGATTGTTTGAGATGTGTTGCATAAATACATTGCACACACGATTAAGACAAATTTGGTGTTCTTACTGCTTTGTTTAAATAGATACATGACTTGAACACGGTGAAAATGGAAATGAGCTGGAAGTAAGATGGCGAACTTACTTCAATGACCTATCAACATCTACACTGAATTTGTTATCATATGCACTCTTTTTGCCATCTAAAACTAGATTCGCTAAATACGAAAGTGAATTAAATGGAATCTTTATGAGACTGATTTTAATTGCATTTCAAGTTAAGATTTTACCTACTTATTCAATTGAATTTTGGATTTTCCCGTCGATTGATTGGACCGAAGTGCTCGGTCTCAGGTTGACATGTCGGCTTCTTGTGCAGATGCTTCGACGATGTCTGGGGATTTGATTTGTATACAATTGGTGGATGGTGGCTAGCAGTGGAATCCAGGATGCGCATTTCGTTCTATTTGGGACTCGTCAGCTGGATGTACCTGCATTTCTCAGTGAGTGATGATGTTCCCACCGAGGCTCGAACCCAGTGCCCATAGTTTCAAACGCCAAAGCGTTATCCACTAAATTCTAGTGGATAACGCTTTGGCGTTTGAAACTATGGGCACTGGGTTCGAGCCTCGGTGGGAACATCATCACTCACTGAGAAATGCAGGTACATCCAGCTGACGAGTCCCAAATAGAACGAAATGCGCATCCTGGATTCCACTGCTAGCCACCATCCACCAATTTCACCTACTTATTTGAAATCAGTAGTAAGACAAAGTGTACAAAATATTGCTTTCCGGAATACTTTACGACAGTCTGAATAAAATCTACTAACATTTTCCTAAATTCTTCTTCTTTCGGGTAATTTGGAAACTTCACTCGTAGGTAATAGTGGTAATGAAATTGTTAAATGCTAGTGATCACATAAACAAACATTTTTTTTTTCTTCACGTTCCCAGTGGAACATTGGGCCTCAAGCTTGACGTTTCTGTAGCAGTGTTTAATTTTACAGGATGGGATTGCTAGCCTCATGCCCAACCTTTCTTCTTTACCAACTTTTTATTTCTGGCTTAGCGAGATAAAGGAGTGCTTTGTCGGCCGGAGATCGAACCCCGGACCATGTGCATGGTCGGAGAGCGTCCTAATCGCTGTGCCACCGACACCCTTAACAAACTGATATGAAATGGTAATTCAGTAAATTGCAGAAATGAAAAATCTAGACTCAGGAGGAATTTTTGGCCGCATTTAGACAATACTTATGCTAGGTTTAATGTGAGATAAATCCTAACATGTTATGCGTTAACAAGCTTTTCACTGAAGCTATGTATAACACTCCATCTATCTTTTACAACTGAGTGGTGTGATTCTTATTATAGTCTTCATAACCAATTTATACAGGCACCTAATCTATACAGAGAAACCTATAGATATATCAGTCAAATAAATGGTAACTTGAGGAAATCGTACACAAGTTATCAGATGTTTAGAAATTAGTATGTTTTATGTGTTCTTCAAATTGACAAAACTGGCACAATTAAATGACTTTCTCTTTAGTTTCTTCGCATTCTACAAAAACACAACACAAAATCAATAACATCAATTATCACAAATCAACACCTCTTCATACTTACCTGGTTTCTGATGAGGTAAACATTTCGCATCAAAATTAACTGATATCGATTTCAACTCCTGGTTTGGTTTGAATAAATGCGTTATTGGTATGTGATGACTAGTTTGACTGCCGTTCGCTAACAGTTCTGTTCATGTTAGGAGAATTGAAAATGAGAGTGATGAATATTTTAAGTGGTGATATCAAACATAAATAGAACATGAATTTTAGTCAGTAATTTAAGGTTATCTATGTTTTCAAGAACATGCAATAGATAAGATTGGGATCAAATTGAATTGACTAGTCATTACAACATCAATCACTACCGATACTTCGTTGTGAATTAAATTGCTCATATCGCAGACAATGATCAATCTGTTTTGCTCTTACTCTGAATGTTTCTGTTTCCAATCCAAGCTAGTCAAAAAATCACTTGAAGAAATGCATTCAGCATGCGATGCACTTCAGTTGTTATTTATATTTTTAGGAAGCACAACTATATATTTCGAAGAATTGATTATGCTCGAATGAGCTCAACATCCTGTGGTGTGCATATTTTTTTTTCCTTCATGTTCCCCAGTGGAACATAAGGCTTCATGATAGTGGCTTGAAGTTTCTGTAGCAGTGTTTATTTTATAGGATGGGGTTTCTAGCCTCATGCCCAACCTTTCCTCTTTACCAGCTTTTTTATTTCTGGCTTAGCGAGGTAAGAAGTGCATCGGCCGGAGGTCGAACCTTGGACCATGTGCTGTGCATATGATTATATTAAATTCGTCATACGCTCAATCTCATAATCGACAGTGTTAGCATCTCACCCCCTATCACAATATTGTCTAAGTATCGTGCATGAACTCGCTGATGTCATCAATCATCTTCTACGAAAATATGATATACAAGAAAATTCTGAACACTGTTAAGTGATCTTCAGTTATATTTGACTGCGAGTTCTCGACATGATCGCATAATTCGTGTCAGTAGACTAAATATTCTATTACTTATTTCATTCATGTATCATGATCTCACCAGTTCTGGTTTCGGTATTCTACTACAAGACTGATTATTAGAAATCCTTGACAACTACTGAAGATCTATGAGGTGTCGTGATGCATGATGACTTTCAGTCATGAAATTTATCTATTCCTTTCCGATTAGGCTCTATTAACATTGGGAATTCGACAATGAAATTCATAATAAAAAAAAAATGCATACTCACTCGATTTGGGATCTGAAAGATTTACTCCCCTAGCCGATTGACAGAATTGGAGTGACAGGGATCTTACAGGATTAGCGATCTGTGTTGCATTTGTAGATGAATTGACTGTGATTGTACCATTTCCTTTAAAAAAAAATAAATTTATGAAATATCATACATTAACATTTTAAATACAGCAAATAATCTAATTCATATTTTTTTTTTATCCAAGTTGTTGATGAGTGTAATTTTCTGTTGTGGAGTGTTGTACTAGACATCCCACAATGAATCCTAGTCTTGGATCCCTCACTTTGTTTTTTCCTTCTTAATATGTTAAACTACAGAAACTCTGTTGTAATGTCACACTAAAATCGGTGTTTGGTTTTTTTTTAAATTTTATTTTACTCGTTATGTTAATCTGATTAGCTACAGTAAAAAATAGCTTAATAGCAGCGCGTACTTTAACTACAAAATTCTCTCTCAAAGTTGTTTTTGTCACAACTGTGTACAGGAATAAATGTACCTGTATCTGTAAGCATAAGACTCAGTGTGAAAATAACTCTATTCATCCCCAAAGGGAACATTTTATAAACCTGTGCAACTCATGCAAAATCTATGCCAAATAGACTTTGAGAAGAGAATTCATGAGTTGATAAGTAGAATATTGTTAAAATGATGTTTGCTCAAGTCAGCATTCATTGGTGTACTACTTATTGAAAATATGTTCTAATAACTAAAACACCTTTTTATCCTTTTAAACGTTTGGACTGCTATCTTAAAAGTTGTAAATATTTCATATATGGATTGACTGTATTATTATTATTTTTTTGGAAAGCTCTTTTTACATCTACTATTATTCATTTGGCAAGAAGACAGGTCAATGAATCTTACTATCATTATGCAAGCCTTGTGAATACTTTACATTTATATTCATTCTAGTAGATATTGTCTGGTTGTTGAGTTGGAAACAGTTTCCCTTACAAAGATGATTTCTTATGAATATCGGTTCTAAATTAAACTCCAGAGTACTCATTGGTGAGTACTGTTGATGAAACCTAAACAACTAGGACAAGACAGTTGTCCAGTACTCTCTGCTTTACAGTGGTTTTCTAACTGATAACAATTTGTGATCAAACATGAAACAAATTAAGACCCTAGAAATAACCTCTTGAAGATTAACTCCTTACTGTTTGCTTAAAGCATAAATTCAAGTATAACAAGTGAAGTGATATTGTTCTGTCAAAACTGTGCATTCTATTGATGTCTGAATCGTTAACTGGACGAATGACTTTTTAAGTCATTTCTATCATAAAAATTACAACTTTATAAATGTGCGATTTTTTAAATGAATTAAATGTATATACGAGTTTGACTACGGATTGATATCAGTTAGAGAATCATTGAAAACTAGCCAGGAGTACTGGACAGCTGTTTCATCAGCAGTACACACCTACCATCAGTGTTCAAACTCAGGACTTTCCGGTTACAAGGCAAGCTGATATGCCTGCCATTCAGCCACTGGGATTCAATTCAGTGGCCAGTTCATGAATTCTAACTTTTACCAATTCGTGATTTTAGCGCTATCACTAACAAATGTCATAAGTAGGAAATCCATCCTCTTGAAAATTAAATAAATATATAACTTTTCAGAAACTAGTGTTCAGATGACATCAACGTATTGTAATGGAACGGCTTGAAAAAGTTGTGGATGTATATATATTTATTCGTAAAGAGTAAGCACAATGTGTTTATAAATTAACAAAGCTTACCTAAACTACGGCTTGGAGTTTTACATTGACAGGGGATAATTTGTAGACATATTGTAAGCACAAATAACTTGAAAGAAAGAAAAATTTTAAAAAAATACAAATTGAAATTTATTTATTATGAAAATATACAATACAATAATAATGATGATAATTAATCCTACCTTGATACATATACCTATCATGAAAACCATATAAAGTTGTAGAGCATGTCAGTAGATGTCGGCCTTATATACTGAATATTTTTTTTAATAATCATTTCAATTGTTCAATGATTTGCTAGAAAATCAATAAAATATGGGTTAACTTCGAATTATATAAACCAATAAATAATATTGGTTACACATTGAAACAAAAAAATAATAATATTCGTTGACTTACTTCCCTGCACATTGATTAAAATAGATTTGGTCTATTAAAACAAAAACTTAATTACTGACATATTACATTGAGGATTTAATCATGAGCTGACGTTAGTTAGAGAACCATTGGAAAACCTGGGAGTATTGGACAGCTGTTCCCTCCGTCCTATTTTAGGACTCCTCAGCAGTACGCACCGACCGGGGTTCGAACCCAGGACCTTCTGGTTACAAGGCGAGCTTGTAGACCATTGAGTCACTGGGATCCGATCCAATGGTACTTGAATTCTAACTTCTGCCAATTCACGACATAGCGCAACCACTTCGCAATGTCTTCTTCGTTGAGTTACTGCCTCATCTTCGACCTGCTACAAAACCAATGCTTACATATTAGTATATGAACGAAGAATATATTGGATTGAAACTGTGTAAATATGTTGATAAACCAACCGTTGATATCACAGTCAGAAACAGATCGAAATCTGTACTGCTTTTCTAAAAAATAGTCGGTAAACTCCACAGCTCTATGATCAAGTAGAGTTATCTTGTGAAATTCAGTAAAAATATAAAAAAAGAGGCATTCAGCGAAGAATTAATCATTTCGGCAATATAATTCTCAAGCTGTACAATCTCATATATACAGTAAATTATCTTAGCAACGAAAGAAACATTTCCAAATTTTTCCCGTCGATTGATTGGACCGAAGTGCTCGTTCTCAGGTTGACATGTCTGTTGGCTTCTTGTACAGATGCTTCGACGATGTCTTGGCATTTAGTAAGTATTTAATTGGTGGATGATGACTAGCAGTGGAATCCAGCCAGGATAAGGCTCATTTCGTCCTATTTGGGACTCGTCAACTGGATGTACATTTACAAAAATATATGTCACCAGAATTGTAGATTTTAGATAACAAATTACGTAATGTAGATAGCGTTAATCGCGTAGAAAGTAAAATAAAATTAAATAGGTAAGTTTAGTGACGTCATATAATTGACGGAATTGACTTGAATTCAACTAAAATTTGACAGTCAAGTTAACAAAAATGGTAGTAAGGGGTAGAGATTTAATAGGGGGGGGGGGTTGGGGAAGAAAATAATACAGTTAAAAAACAAAAACAATAACTGCGTATTTTGTGTTAAGACAGATCAGGTCCAGTGTAGATTTAATAACTGAATAAACTTCTTTTGTATGCAGAGTTCAGGAATTAACATGTAAATTGTTTTTACGAGTTGATCACGGATTGATATCAGTTAGAGAACCATTGAAAACCAGCAGGGAGTACTGGACAGCTGCTGTTCCATCCTAGTTTGGGAATCATCGGCAGTACTATAGAAAATTAATCTGATGCTCGCTAGTGACTTGCTACAGGATGGAGTTTCCTCGACTTCTAGTGAGAAGTTGTGACCAGTGAGGTCCATCCAGATGTCACGTGTGAGGATGGATATCTCGCCTACGACAATGGTTGGGGTCGTGCTAAATCACGAATTTGTAGAAGTTAGAATTCATGGGCTGGCCATTGAATCGAGTCCCAGTGGCTGAGTGGTCCACGAGCTAGCCTTGTAACCGGAAGGCCCTGGCTTCGAACCCCGGTGGGTGCGTACTGACGATGATTCCCAAACTAGGATGGAACAGCAGCTGTCCAGTACTCCCTGCTGGTTTTCAATGGTTCTCTAACTGATATCAATCCGTGATCAACTCGTAAAAACAAAACTAACCCTTTCAAACCAAACTATGGAAAATGTAAATTGTTATTCCTACTGCGGTTTCAAGAAGTTTGATTCGTATTCGTTTGGTGAGATTCTCGCCTATTCTGTAGATAACTTTGAAGTTCCTTTGTGAGTTAGTTCAGTGTCTAGATTCGATTAGGTGTTCCAGGCTTGGTCTACAGCAAGGGAATCCTTCTTCTCCTTTATAAAACCAGGAGAATATGTTCGATAATACTTTAGGACAGTAAACGCTGAGTACGGTCGACATACCTAGCTCCACACGAACAGGTGAACTGATAGATGCACACTGATGAGGCTAACAGTGATAGTTTATTCTTCACTTTCATGTGAATCATTGGTTTCGTAGGGAAAATTATTTGAAGTCCAGCAGCGACGAAAGTTTTCTCCAGTTATCCGCCAATGAGTCTCCGTTGAATTCCAGATTCAAATAGTAGACCTACTAGAAACAAGCAGAAAGCAAGTTACCTGCCAAACACCCCGAGACTCTTCCGGATTTACTATTTATATGATATCGAGTCCAGTAGAATGGTATAGGTGTACATCGTCTTATTTTAACGTGTTTTTTAGTAGTAGTTAATTAATACTTTTTTGGCCAATAACCGTGGAATTACTGATATTATAAAATTCCTCTATCTGAATCTGTAAAATATCACGACGTGTGAAATAATAACAGAAGGATTTTACCGTCTAAACAAAATAGTTTTGTTCATTTTTTGAGTAAGAATATTTTATTTCCCCAAAAATACAATAATAGTTAAAATGTGATGATAAATCTAGACTGTCAAAACTGACGAGGATATCAAAGCAGCGAGGATCGGGAAAACAAGTTAAGCTTTCATTACTCCCTCTCAAATCTGTGTGGAGATCAACAGCCCTGCTCAGCATGAAAAAGAAGATGCGGATTTTCAACTTCAATGTGAAGTTAGTGTTACTCACTATACGGATCAGAGACTTGGTAGGGACACTTAGAACAAACTACAGACTTTCATCAACAGTTGTCTTCGCTCAGTACTACTCAAGATCAGATGGCCAGAAAAGATCAGCAACAGAGATCTCTGGGAGCGAACCAACCCAGCAAGAACCAATTGTACAACAAATATGCAGGAAGAAATGGAGGTGGACTGGCCATTCTCTGAGAAGAAAAACCATCAAGTGAGTGACATCACACGCCAGCCCATCACTCGGGCGGGACACGAATGGAAAGCGGCGAGTTGGTCGTCAGTGCGAGGGTGACATGGAAGAGGTGATGTGAAGAGGAGATGAAAGCATGTGGGCAGATGTGAAGCCAGGTGAAAACGGTGGCGGAGAACCAAACGCAATGGAGAAGTGTGGCTGAAGTCTACGTAGATAAAAAGAGTGGTTGTACATGTCTAAAGATAAATCTAAAAAGGATTAACATCTTGGTCAAATATGAAATGCAGAAACTCGAGACTATTTATAACCAAAGACTTTTGTCACGTAAAACTCCAGCGAAGTGTTAAGAAGATTCTGCATTTTACCAGCGTTTTCATCTAAAAAGAAAATTTAAACTGCATACTTGAAATCAGGGAGAATCTTTCTTGACAGCAAGTCAGTCTATGGGTAGCCTGACGGACAACATTGGTTATCATTACTTTGGATGACAACTCTAAGTAATCTCTTACACAGCTGTGTTAGTTCGAATAGAGGGCATTCATGTACTTTGTTTAAGTGCCTCTTGGTTGATAAGGTCAAATACCATCTTCAGGCCAAGAAATATGACAAGTGCTGGAAACCGATAAGTATGCCTATTTTCCATAATCTATCGAATGGTGATGATATGATAAATACACCCTGTTCATGGCTTAAAGTTTGTCTGGTTTCCTCTGGGTTTGTTTCGTCTAAGTAGTGTTTAATCTACACATAATTACTAAACCTAGAATTTTAGATACTATGTAAGTCAAGCTTATCCCTCTATGATTACCACCAGAGGATTTTTCTCAATTTCCATATAAACTGAGATAATCAGTGGCGACTGGCCCTATTCAGGTAGGTAGTTACCTGGTTTCCAGTGGGAAGTCGTGACCAGTAGGGTGCAGCGGGTCGGGTGTGAGGACAAATACTCGCCGAAGACATTGGCTAGCGGTCGCGCTATGTCGTGAATTGGCAGAAGTTAGAATTCAGGGACCTTTGGATCGGGTCCCAGTGGCTTGATGGTATACGAGCTAGCTCTCCTTGTAACCGGAAGGTCCTGGGTTTGAATCCCGGTGGGTGCGTACTGCTGAAGAGTCCCAAACTAGGACGGAGGAAACAGTTGTCCAGTACTCCCAGGTTTTCCAATGTTTCCCTAACTAATATCAGCTCATGATGAAATCCTGAAACCAATCAAATCCCTACAAACCAACACTTGGATAATCAGTGACTTTCACCAGTTCAGTGGCGCTATCCCTGATTCCCTCTAGTAACCTAACATTTTAAGTAACATAGATGGTATTTCATCGCCAGCATACTGACAGGACACATGAGGCTTCCATTTATAAAACTACTTCAATATTTTCACTTATATATATATATATATATATCACTTATCTCGTTTCTCAGTAGTCTTTTCATCAAACCTGCTTTCTTGTCTATATATGAGGAAACTGATTGAACATTTTTTAAAAATTAAATTCCCAGACATTTTCAAAGCATCTGCACAAGAAGAAAACATGTCAAGCTGAGATCGAGCACTTCTGTCAAATCAATCGATGGGAAAATCTTAAATAAAATTAAATTAATATGACCCGTTGCACAAGAGGTGGCTCAAGTGGCTCAAGTGGTCCGGTGGATAACGCTTTGACATTTGAAACTATGGGCACTGGGTTCGAGACCCGATAGTAACATCATCACTCTTCGGGTAAAGAAAGTACATCCAGCTGACGAGTCCTAAAAAGGACGAAATGCGAAATCTGGATTCGGCTGCTAGTCGCCATCCACCAGTTAAACTCTGACTAAACTTTCCATAGATACTCGAAAAATAATAATAATTATTATTATTTGCTTTATTCCAAAACAGTACCAATGTTACAATGTGTAATTTTCAGCATTTGGTACAATATTGCATCTAATTTTATCGAATAATATTAAAAACAATTATAAGAATAATATTAGAGGATTTTTATTGGCAGTGTTTATCTGGTTCTTGTAGTGACAGCGAAGTCATGCAAATATGCATACATAAAATTGTAAGTTAGTAGCTAGGATTGTCAGTTAATAGAGGTAGTGTCACCATAGATTACAAACAAAGGATAATAAAAGAGCCAGTTATTTAGCTAACAACATAATAATTCATTAGTTTCACACTTTACATTGTCTCTATCGCATAGAGTTGAGTTCCTATACTTAACAGTACGAGCAGATAATCTTTTGTACTGACTCCTAGTTCTACTATATGAGATAGAAGAAGAGAGTTGAGAATAGACGGAGTGTTGAGAGTCAGACTAGACAGACTTAGACCATTTCTTGTATGCCTTTAGATATATATCAACTAATGTATTGATTGATAAGCTGACCTAGGTCCAAGGCATGCCTGCCTACTGCCTCCAACCATCTAACGTCAACAATTCAAAGTTGATTAATTTGTGCACCACTTGCCCTACTGACAACCTTTAATACTCTTCTCAAAATGACATAGTCCTTTTTCAGTAGTCAGCCCAGGAAAGACTACGGGGCAGTAGTAAAGTACAATAGGTAGGTAGGATACATGAGTTAAAAAAATTGCAGAGATTCAGGGATTTCAGATTGTTTTAGCTTCCCTATGTAGTAGCTTAGACGGAACATATTGCTTCTCTAAGTCTGTTCTTTTTTTTTCACGAATACACTAAGATCATAGTCAAGTTCAAGAAGTAATTTACTGTGTTGGAAAACTTTTTAAAAGGGCTAAATGTTTACAGTATACCATTTTCCATGTGACAAAATTTTATAATCAATTATTGTTAGTATTAAAAATATTTAACAGTCGATTTTTATGAAAAGAGTTTTAAACTTCCGAGTGAATATTTGTCAATAAATTGACTTCCGAAACTAAATTAGATTATAATTATTATTTCAAACAACAATATTTATTCAATTTCAAGTATAATACTAATCATGTTTTCCCTCTCTTTACATAGAATTGATTTGTTCTATATTCATTATATTTGATATATAGGCGGTATGAAATTCTCAATTCGAATCGTTATCTAGACATTATATATATAAAGTCAGTCCTATTTGAATAAGAGACTTAGTGTGTCACCAAAGTAATCCAAACACGCTGCAGACTTTTATCACTAACTGCCTACTATGCACCATACTGAAGACCAAATGACCAGAAAAGATTAGCTAAACGGAACTATGAAAATGAACCAATCTAGAACCTACAGCCCAACAGATATGCCGGAAAAATGAAGAATGGTTACAGGATTTCATCATGAGCTGACATTAGTTAGAGAACTATTGGAAAACCTGGGAGTACTGGACAGCTGTTTCCTCCGTCCTAGTTTGGGACTCTTCATCAGTGCGCACCCAGGACCTTCTGGTTACAAGGCGAGCTCGTATACCATTAAGTCACTGGGACCCTATCCAATGGCCCATGAATTCTAACTTCTGCCAATTCATGACATAGCACGACCCCTAGCCATTCCTAGTGGCTTAATGGTATACGAGCTAGCTCGCCTTGTAACCAGTAGGTCCTGTGTTCGAAACCCGGCGGGTGCATGCTGATGAAGAGTCCCGAACTGGGACGAAACGGTTGTCCAGTACTCTCAGGTTTTCAAATGGTCCTCTAACCAATGTCAGCTCATGATGAAACCTTGTGTCCAATCAAATCCCTACAAACCAACACTTAAAATGAAGATTGACCGGACATACACTGAGGAGACCGTTGAATGACGGTTAACACCAGGCCAGCCCTCTAGTGGAATCTGAATTAGGAACAGGGATTTGGCCGTCAGCCAGCAACGTGGAATCCACTGCTAGTCACCATCCACCAATTAAATACTAATCGAATACCCAGACATCGTCGAAGCATCTGCACAAAAAGCCAACATGACAACCTGAGACTGAGCACTTAGGTCCAATCAATCGACGGGAAAATCAAAAATTCAATAAATCATAGAGCCACTTTAAAACGATTACAGAGGACAGGATGAATTGAAGATGGGCTCTTGAAGCTTTATATTTTATACGGAACCCAAAGGAATAATGATAAAACCTCAGCAAATTGTAGCATGTTCACATTTCTCATTTCTAAATATACTTAATCTCTCATTATAATTAACATGCACTCATTCATTTAACTACATACCCGCTGAACCTAACTCTGAAGATGCGTCATTTATGTCATTCTAACAACTTAGTAGCTCCTTCATCATCACGACCGTTACTGTTGCACTTCAACATGTTTGTATTTGTGTTTGTATGTATGTACATATATTTGCAGTTTTGTCTGTTGTAAACATGTACGTAAGTTTGCTTGTAAATATATTATAACGTATATATGTATATCTTGGTGAATGCTCATGATTGTGTGGTCTATACAAGTAAGCGAAGACGAACAATCTCTTTATTTGAATAAGTCAGTTAGAAGATAAATTTCGCGAAATGATATCGTCATTTCGTTGTTTCTTTACTACCAGTTTACACCTTACGTGGTTCACAATAATAATACAATAAAATACATAACAGTTACTCAGTTATACAAAACAAAAGCACATACTAATAACCAATCATATTTCAATAGGTCAAGTAGTCAGTTCATGGTAGGCGAAGGTTGAAGTCGATTGTTTTTTATACACATAGTTTATGATGATATATGTGAATAAACCAAAGTGTCTCCATCACCTTCAATAACCTTGAGTTAGAGTCATGTGAAATACTTGTAAAGTTGTCATTAATATTGATTTAGTGACCTAACACATTAATAAGTGCTTTGCAATGGATGCTGATGGATTTCTATTCAGATTAATCGCGTTGGGATTTTCGATATGATTTAATAGCCATTTTGGAACATGTTCTTTTCGACGACACTGGAACATTCTATTGGTTCTACCTAGATAGGTATCACCGCAACTGCATGTGAACTAGTAGATACAGTTTAAAGTAGAGTCCACAGAATTTCGTCCTTGAATCGTATGTACAGGGATCGAAATGTTCGTGATGTGAGAAAAAGAGAAGACTTTTCATTCTATTTAGTCATATTTATCCAAATATTCGAGTGACATCCAAACTCGAATCGAATAACAAACTCGGTTTCCTGGATATCTCAATGACCAAGAGAGACAATGGAACGATTAAGCTATCTATTTTTCGTGAACAAACATGGAGTAAACAATATCTCTATTTCACCAGTTTTGTTCCTATTCAGTATAAACATTCCCTAGTGAAATATTTGTTTTTTTCAAGGGGCTAGCAAAATCTGTACGAGTGAAACATTGACGGATGAGCTTCGAAATAAACTTTCAGTTTTATTATCTAATGGCTATCCAGAAAACCTTATCAATTGTCACAGTGAAGAAAGACCACATCTAGAAAAGACAGCTTTTGTACAATAGAGAGCTATCTTTATGAACCTACCATTCAAGGATGACCAGATTAAGCAGTTGACAGCTCAAAGACTTCGTTCAGTCATCAAACGCACATTCTACGGCACATCTCTTTCCCTCATATCTCGAAAATTTTCGATCCCTGTACATACGATTCAAGGACGAAATTCTGTGGACTCTACTTTAAACTGTATCTACTAGTTCACATGCAGTTGCGGTGATACCTATCTAGGTAGAACCAATAGAATGTTCCAGTGTCGTCGAAAAGAACATGTTCCAAAATGGCTATTAAATCATATCGAAAATCCCAACGCGATTAATCTGAATAGAAATCCATCAGCATCCATTGCAAAGCACTTATTAATGTGTTAGGTCACTAAATCAATATTAATGACAACTTTACAAGTATTTCACATGACTCTAACTCAAGGTTATTGAAGGTGATGGAGACACTTTGGTTTATTCACATATATCATCATAAACTATGTGTATAAAAAACAATCGACTTCAACCTTCGCCTACCATGAACTGACTACTTGACCTATTGAAATATGATTGGTTATTAGTATGTGCTTTTGTTTTGTATAACTGAGTAACTGTTATGTATTTTATTGTATTATTATTGGGAACCTTGTTAGTTTTAAAGCTAAATTTGTCTTCTAAATGGCTTATTCAAATTTATCAAAGGGAAGAAGTGTTTTAATCTTTTTCTTCTCTGTGTGAGTTATGCTGACATACCTCAGTCGACGTTTTATTTCACTGAAAATAGTTTTACTACTTATATTTTACAAGTATTAATAACCACAGCCCCAAAATAATAGGAAATTGCTATCCAATTCACCTTGGTTACGATTAATTCTCTAACTGATGTTGGTTCTTGACGAAATATGCTCGTATTTAAGCCCTCATCGACGTTAGAACGTCTAAATTTCGTTGATCAGTTGACTGTAGAAGGTATGTACCTATGTACGTAGAAATCTGTATACATGAAAAGGCTAAGTCTTATTGATTAGTTAGTAGGCAGTATAAGCATAGAGAGCATTGAGGCGCGTGCTGCTGGCAAGAATTTTTAAGTTGCATTTTGTGACTCCTGGCTTAAGCTGTGAATAAAAGCAATGAAAACATTATAGAAAGGCAGAATAAAGCAGTAGTCGTACAAATAGAAATTTCAATGTACGATTTCTATATTTTGCCATGACTGTGTGTCCATTTTCCAAATAAACAGTTGTGCTACCAAAATATCCCGATGTTCTGCCGTCACATCAATAGAACAACTGTTAATGTAAGCGTAGAACTTCGGCATCATTGTAGAATGTCATTCCAAATTAGATGACTGTAAGTGAATTAACACACATTGTGGCACTATTGTGTGTTGATTGTACAGCGTTAAAAGATTCCCAACCACGCACTTGGTTGAAGGTTCGACCCCCGGCCGATACAATCTTAAACCTCTCTTGGACGGGAAAAGAGAGAAGGTTTGGCATGAGGCTGACAACCCCATCCCGCAAAAATAAACATTACTGCTACCGAAACTTCAAAGCTCTAGCTTGAAACCCTATGTACCATTAGGAACATGAGGGAAAAATGTATGCAAAGATGCAGTATTAACATTATCGCTAGATATTACAGTTTCGAGCTTGAATGAATGTTCATATAAAATTTCCATCCATCGAATAAATCCTGTAACCAGTACTTAATTTAGTGTAGCATTTCAATGAATAGACCACAAACTTCTAAATTTATAAATGTTTGTCAAGGGTTGACAATAATTTATGGTGGCCTGTCAAAATCGCTGGATAGCCTAAATTTTCTACCCACCTAAATGCATCGTGTTTACTCCATTCCACATAATGTTTTATTAATAAAATTATTTCTAAGATTCATAACATATACTCAGGCAATTTTCTAAATAGCTTTCAACCTAATGCTACTAGTTTTCCAAAGGAATTGGAGGAGAAACACTGTGAATCATTGGAGCATGCATTAGACAAAATAATACCGCTTCAGTTGTTATATTATCGTCGACTATATTACTTGAAGATTATGTACAAGAAGTAGGTACCTTACAATAAGAAACTTGCTAACAATTCTGGTGTATTTATAAATACATTTTTCAGAATGAAGATATCATTACTATTTCTAAAAAAATTAGTCCACTCTATGAATTTAAACAAAATAATAAGAAGACGTAATTTGTGTGAATCGTGTAATGTATTCGTTCAACACATTTCGAACAATCTGATCACACACATGGACATGTCATACGAATATATATGACATTAATAAAGAGTTAAGAGGTGAGAAAACAGACTTAGGCGAAGAAGTTACAAGGACATATTGAAGGTCTAAATAACACAATGGAGATGACTAAACTAAAGAAGACAGTTAATAGTGCAATGGTGTAATACAGATAATATGTGCCAACGGAATATTATTCTCACATATTTGTACAGTTCTATTCGGCATTAACAACAGAATGCGATATAACTGTTTGAACATTCTATTTGATTTTAGAGACAGAATACTTTCCCACAGTTCATTGGTGCATTGGCAACAGAATACTATGTATATGTGAAGGTTCTATTTCATGCCATATGTTGTAAACCGAAATCACAAGCTCAGTGATTGGTTAAAGAAAATAAACTGTACATATGTAAACAGCAGTTTGGTCAATGAAAAATACACTACGGATACTTTGTCTTGCCTTCTAGTGTTACAATAATACATCTACCCTGGCTGGTATCAAAACAAAGTTTACCAAAGAAGGTTTAGTGTGGTGATAACCAACTCTTTAACCAGCGAGTAAGAAAGACGTATATATGGTATATAAATTTTCTGAGTCTAACGGTTTTAAACTGAATCCTTCTAAATGTCAAACTGTTAATTTCAGCTTAAGATGTAAAAGACAGTTAAAAGAAGTCATCGATTCTCATGATAGCTGTAAAACTGACGACAATGATATAGGAAACAAATCAGAAATCAAGTATCTTGGACTTAGTCTCTCTTCTGATCTCTCCTGGTCTTCCCATGTCTTAGCAATCTCCAGTAAAATATTCCGCCTGACATTTTACATTGAGAAGTTAAGACACTCGGGTATAACTCAACCTCTCCTCTTACAGTTCATAGACTCTTGCATCTTACCTATTCTTCTTTATTGTCACAATTCGTAGAATGCTGAAGACGACGGTCAGTAGGGTGAGTGGTGTCCCGGTGGACCAAATAGTTAATATCGTTGTCGATAGGCACTTGACATCGTGTAATAAATTTGCTAAAGGATTTTGTCTGACTTGGAGCATCCGCTTTACCCTCAGCTTTCACCTTGCATCTCCTCAGGTAGAACAAGAAGTAACTTCAGAAAACTGTATGCTCACACGTTTAAGTATAGGGATTCTCTGATACCATACTTGGCACATATTTTATGTGATGAAAATAGTGTCAAGCAAGAATTAGCTAACCTTTCTTCATCTAGTAAATAAACAATTTCCTTCATCCATCCTTTTATACTTTTATGTTTTACTTTTATTATTTCTATTATATTTATGGTCATGTGGCCTCTTTGTTTTAGTATCATAACTGCAAACACCAACTTATCTCTATGACTGCTGTATTCTTTGTTTTTCCCCTCACCACACCATGTAAAGAGAACATTATATTCAATATTTTTAAACATGTTAGAATTTCTATACCGCATTGATAATACTGTGTGTAACAAGCCCACGGCAATTTTCACTTGTATTATTATTATTATTAATTACCTTAGCTGTTATCATTATTATTATTTCCATTTTATATGCTGCATGTTTTTGACATTACCTCTATTGTAAATGTGGAAAATTTTCTGTGTGATTAACTTTTATTTATAATTTGAGGAAATTAGATGGAATATTGTGATTAATGCTGAAAATTCCATTCTGTATCACAAGTACTGTTTTTGGAATAAAGTAAATTATTATTATTATTGTTATTATTATTATATAAAGATACCCTACATGAGTGATCATAGCAGCTGGGTAGCAAGACAAAGATTGAACTCTAGGATTAAAAAAGACTTTCTTTGCAGCTGTGATTGGAATAATTGAGAATGTGAAGCTGATATTTTCATGTAAACCCTTCGAGTATCCAATAAATGATGCCACATCCTACTGCATTTGCCAATTTGAATGTACGTGTGGACACATATATTCAGGGAGGATTCATCGATCTCTGCAAGTAAAAGCTCCACAGCGTATTCCTAAGTGGCTTCAGAAGCAGGCAGAATCTCCAGAACTCATTAATGGCGAGAAAAGGAGACCTAGCTCCTCAATTGGGAAAACAAATTATACAGACAGGACATTCAGTTGACGAGTCCCAAATAGGACGAAATGCGCATCTTGGATACCACTGCTAGTTACCATCCACCAATTAACTTCTAAGGTCATAAAATTGATGTTTATCTATAGGTTGTGTTTGCGGGAGGGCGTATCCTTAAATTTGTGGACATCCTACCAATTAAACTGTTTAAACCACCTTCGAAAACAATTCGTCATCAGACTAAACCTTCCCTGGTGAACTTCGTTTTGATACTAATCCGAGTAGATTTACTATTACCTCTGTTAATTGGTTTAGTCATCTTCATTGTTATTTTGACCTTGAATATGACCCTGTTACTTCTTCACCTAATTCCATTTTCTCACCTTTCACCTCTTTATTAGTTTCATAAATATTCCTATGACAAGTCCGTGTGTGATCAGATTGTTTGAGATGTGTTGCATAAATACATTGCACACACGACTAAGACAAATTACGTCTTCCCATAACTTTGTCTTATCACCAATCTTATCTGATGAAAAGTGAGATTTTAGGGTGGATTTTGAAATGGTGAGTAACAAAAGTTAACCATTTTTATACATGTCTCTATCCTGTACATGTTTTATGCTAGAAGTTTGTCTATCAAGTGTTTGAAGTAATTTGCTCTCAGTTAATGTGAGGTGTGATGTTTCGTTATCAAGTTATGTCAAATAAGCATACCTGAATATTAAATTTTCCCTCATATTCCTTCTACTGTGTTACAATTTCTGTCACAATGATATACCTCTGAAAGATTATAAGACCAATGTATCAAGCTCAGACAGGTGTTACACAACAATTGAAGACTGACAATCAAATTATTTTTCATATTTCTTGAAGTATGAGTGTTTATGTTGCATTTATCTGTCTACATGCTGTTGAATGGTATCTTTTGTTAATTTTATCTCAA
Organism: Trichobilharzia regenti; assembly: GCA_944472135.2. NCBI lineage: Eukaryota > Metazoa > Platyhelminthes > Trematoda > Strigeidida > Schistosomatidae > Trichobilharzia > Trichobilharzia regenti. The sequence goes on along the minus strand of OX235264.1, from coordinate 31,952,485 downwards.
TATTGTATAGATTAATGACAGATTTTTGATGTAACTAATGCGATCTGTTAAGATTCCACAAGTAGGCTCACTTAGCCTTAAATGATCATTTCTCAAACAATAATTGTCTCTGAATTCTGGCATTATGACATTCGAGTCTCAATTAAATGTTGACAGCAATCATTTCTGACAGTTCAGTTATATTACTCAAAGGTTCCTTATTTGGTTGACAGTAGCCAGCAGCTGAATCCATGGCGCTTTTCAAAAGAAGAATTCATGTAACATCTACGGTAAATAAAAATTCTAAAAGCCAAACAATTTTGTTTTACTGTTATGAGATCTTCGATCAGCTTTCAACAAAAACAACAGGCGAATGGGAAAATCACCGATTGATTTTGCCCGTTTTGTACGCTGGAAGCCAGGTACAATTTTTCATATTACTTTGGAAAAACTGACTTGGCTGGTGGTGATGCGATATCGCGAATTGTCACAAGTTTAAATACAGAAGGATTGAGCGAAGAAGTATTTACTTTTCAATTAGATCCTCATCTCTGGCTATACTCTAATATACATACAGCATTTTTATTACAAAACACAACAGTTTACCAATCAAGTGGCACTGATATGTTTGTTAACAATAATTAGTCAGTGTCAACATGTCAATGGGGGTGATAATTAACGAAGAAAATTAATACGCACAATTAAAAGGCTAGAAACCGTTGCAACACATGGATCGCGTAATGTATACTTTGGGAAAAATGAAGGGTAATTAAGGAATAAGCGTGTGCACAGGTTGGTTGCGTAATAGATCGTTAAAGAAAATAAAACGATTTAGTCAATGATAACTTGTAACTAAGGTTGAAGTGGTTATAAAAATAATAAAAGAATTTGGACAATTATAGTTTTTATGATTTCTAAAGGTTTAGGGGAAGGGGGGTGGAGAAGAAGTCCTCTGTTATACATTTGTGTGACAGTGGCCAAGGTAAGGAAAGTGGCTGTACAAATTCCTTCTGAACACACAGGTTTGGCTTATTCACGTGGATCCCTATTGCTTCAGCTGTATGTAGAAGACGAACTCGTAAAGCAAAATTAAGATTAGTAGGAATGCGATAAATAATTTTAAATGCTGTATCAATGTTAACCTTATGCTCACTATCTGCATGGTGTGCCAAAACAGAGCTACGAATAGATCTTGTTTATTCCTTGCTTAACCATGTTGGATGATGTTCAGAAGTACGATTATGAACCTGCATAACTATACGCCCGATGTATTTGGCTCTGCAGCTGCAGTCAAACTGGTAGATACGCATAGAAGAAGCAAATTTAGATAGTTTATCCTTATTTCCCGAAAGTAAGTGGGGTTGGTAGTGAAGAGACAATGTACTCCTGCTGTATAATAAGCTCTTTTAACTGCATTCTCCAGGCGCTGTGTTATTATTTCGCTGATGTTGTCACCGAGGAACTCCAGTTTTATGAACAGTGGTTTTTTTGAACTGTTGCCATACCTACTGTCTTAGGTGCTGAACTCATATTTTTCTCGATGAACTTATCTGGATGACCACTTTTTCTAAGTAATTCTCTAATAACCTTAAGCTCCTCATTGAGGCACTCGTCTGAACAGATTAATCTAGCTCTATGAACCAGACACTTTACCAGGTTATCTTTATATTTCAAAGGTGTAAAACTAAAAAAAAATGAGTGTATTGACCTGTTGTGGTAGGTTTCCTGTACACACCTTCTTAGTGTGTCATCTTCTTTCCTGGCCATGGAAACGTCTAGTAATCAGATACTGTCATTACTTTCTTCCTCTATACTGAATGGGATGTTCATTGCATCATTCTCGTTATTCATAACCAGAAATGTATCATCCATATATCGACAGTAGAAATCCAAGACAATAATTACTCCTTTCAGTTGTCCATTCTCTAACTTAGAGGGGAAAACATTAGCCAGGATTGGACCTAATGGGGAACCCATAGCTACACCATCAATTTGTCTGTAATATTCCTTATTGAACAAGAAATGAACATTCATTGTATACCTTAAAATAAGTTCCTTCAAGGAGGATACAGAAATACGGATGTCTATGTTTCGTGTAGTAATCTCGTGACATACAAAATCCACTGTCTCCATTAACGGTACATCTGTGAACAAGGGAGAGACATCAAAAGATATCATAAACTTGTCCCTCCCATTAATATCTCTTATTTTTTTCTACAAATTCAAAACTACCATTTACTCTATGTTTTACCAATTCATTATTCAGAGGTTTCAGGAGCTTCACTGACGATTTTGCTGTTGCATGATATGGGGAATTACACATGTCCAACATTGGTCGAAGTAGCAAACCAATTTTATGCACTTTTCGTAGTCCATGTAATCTTGGTGTGAACTTGTCAGTAGGCTTTAGAGATTCATATAAACCATCCATGATGCTACTTTGTTGCTTAAGTCTATTTAGTGACTCAATTAGTTGTTTCACCCCAAATTGGAATCTATTATTCGTTCAGTGTGCTCGGCTTCTAACTTTAAGGTTTTGAGTTCGATCCCTAGTAAAATCACTTATACACAATTATAAAGAGCCATAATACTAATACGAAGCAGTTGTCCAGTGATCTTTAGTATTTTGATTATACTCTAACTGAGTTTTGTACATGTAGAATGAAAATTGAACTGCAGTGAAGTAGAAAAAATCTCCAAAGTCCCAAATTGTGAATTCCTAATGTAACATTAAAAACAAGATATGCAGTGGAGAGACTTTATCAATAAGTTGTGTATCAGTATTCTCATGCTATTCTAGAAGCTCTAAGCCGAAACAGTGAGAGATAACATAACAATAATAATAGTAAAACAACCAATAAGATGAATTCCCAATGTTGCATTATTGAGAAAAGGTTGTTATCTCTCTTAATCTCAAAGTGTAGATTGTAAGGATGAATACTAATCATGTGTTGAGTTTCAGTTATGCAGTAAGTAACTTCTCTTATAATTACAATAACCTCTCTTGAACGGGAAAAGAGAGAAGGTTTGGCATGAGGCTGACAACCCCATCCCGCAAAAATAAACATTACTGCTACCGAAACTTCAAAGCTCTAGCTTGAAACCCTATGTACCATTAGGAACATGAGGGAAAAATGTATGCAAAGATGCAGTATTAACATTATCGCTAGATATTACAGTTTCGAGCTTGAATGAATGTTCATATAAAATTTCCATCCATCGAATAAATCCTGTAACCAGTACTTAATTTAGTGTAGCATTTCAATGAATAGACCACAAACTTCTAAATTTGTAAATGTTTGTCAAGGGTTGACAATAATTTATGGTGGCCTGTCAAAATCGCTGGATAGCCTAAATTTTCTACCCACCTAAATGCATCGTGTTTACTCCATTCCACATAATGTTTTATTAATAAAATTATTTCTAAGATTCATAACATATACTCAGGCAATTTTCTAAATAGCTTTCAACCTAATGCTACTAGTTTTCCAAAGGAATTGGAGGAGAAACACTGTGAATCATTGGAGCATGCATTAGACAAAATAATACCGCTTCAGTTGTTATATTATCGTCGACTATATTACTTGAAGATTATGTACAAGAAGTAGGTACCTTACAATAAGAAACTTGCTAACAATTCTGGTGTATTTATAAATACATTTTTCAGAATGAAGATATCATTACTATTTCTAAAAAAATTAGTCCACTCTATGAATTTAAACAAAATAATAAGAAGACGTAATTTGTGTGAATCGTGTAATGTATTCGTTCAACACATTTCGAACAATCTGATCACACACATGGACATGTCATACGAATATATATGACATTAATAAAGAGTTAAGAGGTGAGAAAACAGACTTAGGCGAAGAAGTTACAAGGACATATTGAAGGTCTAAATAACACAATGGAGATGACTAAACTAAAGAAGACAGTTAATAGTGCAATGGTGTAATACAGATAATATGTGCCAACGGAATATTATTCTCACATATTTGTACAGTTCTATTCGGCATTAACAACAGAATGCGATATAACTGTTTGAACATTCTATTTGATTTTAGAGACAGAATACTTTCCCACAGTTCATTGGTGCATTGGCAACAGAATACTATGTATATGTGAAGGTTCTATTTCATGCCATATGTTGTAAACCGAAATCACAAGCTCAGTGATTGGTTAAAGAAAATAAACTGTACATATGTAAACAGCAGTTTGGTCAATGAAAAATACACTACGGATACTTTGTCTTGCCTTCTAGTGTTACAATAATACATCTACCCTGGCTGGTATCAAAACAAAGTTTACCAAAGAAGGTTTAGTGTGGTGATAACCAACTCTTTAACCAGCGAGTAAGAAAGACGTATATATGGTATATAAATTTTCTGAGTCTAACGGTTTTAAACTGAATCCTTCTAAATGTCAAACTGTTAATTTCAGCTTAAGATGTAAAAGACAGTTAAAAGAAGTCATCGATTCTCATGATAGCTGTAAAACTGACGACAATGATATAGGAAACAAATCAGAAATCAAGTATCTTGGACTTAGTCTCTCTTCTGATCTCTCCTGGTCCTCCCATGTCTTAGCAATCTCCAGTAAAATATTCCGCCTGACATTTTACATTGAGAAGTTAAGACACTCGGGTATAACTCAACCTCTCCTCTTACAGTTCATAGACTCTTGCATCTTACCTATTCTTCTTTATTGTCACAATTCGTAGAATGCTGAAGACGACGGTCAGTAGGGTGAGTGGTGTCCCGGTGGACCAAATAGTTAATATCGTTGTCGATAGGCACTTGACATCGTGTAATAAATTTGCTAAAGGATTTTGTCTGACTTGGAGCATCCGCTTTACCCTCAGCTTTCACCTTGCATCTCCTCAGGTAGAACAAGAAGTAACTTCAGAAAACTGTATGCTCACACGTTTAAGTATAGGGATTCTCTGATACCATACTTGGCACATATTTTATGTGATGAAAATAGTGTCAAGCAAGAATTAGCTAACCTTTCTTCATCTAGTAAATAAACAATTTCCTTCATCCATCCTTTTATACTTTCATGTTTTACTTTTATTATTTCTATTATATTTATGGTCATGTGGCCTCTTTGTTTTAGTATCATAACTGCAAACACCAACTTATCTCTATGACTGCTGTATTCTTTGTTTTTCCCCTCTCCACACCATGTAAAGAGAACATTACATTCAATATTTTTAAACATGTTAGAATTTCTATACCGCATTGATAATACTGTGTGTAACAAGCCCACGGCAATTTTCACTTGTATTATTATTATTATTAATTACCTTAGCTGTTATCATTATTATTATTTCCATTTTATATGCTGCATGTTTTTGACATTACCTCTATTGTAAATGTGGAAAATTTTCTGTGTGATTAACTTTTATTTATAATTTGAGGAAATTAGATGGAATATTGTGATTAATGCTGAAAATTCCATTCTGTATCACAAGTACTGTTTTTGGAATAAAGTAAATTATTATTATTATTGTCATTATTATTATATAAAGATACCCTACATGAGTGATCATAGCAGCTGGGTAGCAAGACAAAGATTGAACTCTAGGATTAAAAAAGACTTTCTTTGCAGCTGTGATTGGAATAATTGAGAATGTGAAGCTGATATTTTCATGTAAACCCTTCGAGTATCCAATAAATGATGCCACATCCTACTGCATTTGCCAATTTGAATGTACGTGTGGACACATATATTCAGGGAGGATTCATCGATCTCTGCAAGTAAAAGCTCCACAGCGTATTCCTAAGTGGCTTCAGAAGCAGGCAGAATCTCCAGAACTCATTAATGGCGAGAAAAGGAGACCTAGCTCCTCAATTGGGAAAACAAATTATACAGACAGGACATTCAGTTGACGAGTCCCAAATAGGACGAAATGCGCATCTTGGATACCACTGCTAGTTACCATCCACCAATTAACTTCTAAGGACATAAAATTGATGTTTACCTATAGGTTGTGTTTGCGGGAGGGCGTATCCTTAAATTTGTGGACATCCTACCAATTAAACTGTTTAAACCACCTTCGAAAACAATTCGTCATCAGACTAAACCTTCCCTGGTGAACTTCGTTTTGATACTAATCCGAGCAGATTTACTATTACCTCTGTTAATTGGTTTAGTCATCTTCATTGTTATTTTGACCTTGAATATGACCCTGTTACTTCTTCACCTAATTCCATTTTCTCACCTTTCACCTCTTTATTAGTTTCATAAATATTCCTATGACAAGTCCGTGTGTGATCAGATTGTTTGAGATGTGTTGCATAAATACATTGCACACACGACTAAGACAAATTACGTCTTCCCATAACTTTGTCTTATCACCAATCTTATCTGATGAAAAGTGAGATTTTAGGGTGGATTTTGAAATGGTGAGTAACAAAAGTTAACCATTTTTATACATGTCTCTATCCTGTACATGTTTTATGCTAGAAGTTTGTCTATCAAGTGTTTGAAGTAATTTGCTCTCAGTTAATGTGAGGTGTGATGTTTCGTTATCAAGTTATGTCAAATAAGCATACCTGAATATTAAATTTTCCCTCATATTCCTTCTACTGTGTTACAATTTCTGTCACAATGATATACCTCTGAAAGATTATAAGACCAATGTATCAAGCTCAGACAGGTGTTACACAACAATTGAAGACTGACAATCAAATTATTTTTCATATTTCTTGAAGTATGAGTGTTTATGTTGCATTTATCTGTCTACATGCTGTTGAATGGTATCTTTTGTTAATTTTATCTCAATATTGTATAGATTAATGACAGATTTTTGATGTAACTAATGCGATCTGTTAAGATTCCACAAGTAGGCTCACTTAGCCTTAAATGATCATTTCTCAAACAATAATTGTCTCTGAATTCTGGCATTATGACATTCGAGTCTCAATTAAATGTTGACAGCAATCATTTCTGACAGTTCAGTTATATTACTCAAAGGTTCCTTATTTGGTTGACAGTAGCCAGCAGCTGAATCCATGGCGCTTTTCAAAAGAAGAATTCATGTAACATCTACGGTAAATAAAAATTCTAAAAGCCAAACAATTTTGTTTTACTGTTATGAGATCTTCGATCAGCTTTCAACAAAAACAACAGGCGAATGGGAAAATCACCGATTGATTTTGCCCGTTTTGTACGCTGGAAGCCAGGTACAATTTTTCATATTACTTTGGAAAAACTGACTTGGCTGGTGGTGATGCGATATCGCGAATTGTCACAAGTTTAAATACAGAAGGATTGAGCGAAGAAGTATTTACTTTTCAATTAGATCCTCATCTCTGGCTATACTCTAATATACATACAGCATTTTTATTACAAAACACAACAGTTTACCAATCAAGTGGCACTGATATGTTTGTTAACAATAATTAGTCAGTGTCAACATGTCAATGGGGGTGATAATTAACGAAGAAAATTAATACGCACAATTAAAAGGCTAGAAACCGTTGCAACACATGGATCGCGTAATGTATACTTTGGGAAAAATGAAGGGTAATTAAGGAATAAGCGTGTGCACAGGTTGGTTGCGTAATAGATCGTTAAAGAAAATAAAACGATTTAGTCAATGATAACTTGTAACTAAGGTTGAAGTGGTTATAAGAATAAAGTAATTTCACAAAGTTAATATGTAATTAAAAATGAAGTACTCAGTTAAATAAAAACAAAAGTACATACTAATGACCAATCATATTAAGATAGGTCATGCAGTCCAGGGTAGGCGAAGATTGAAGTCTATTGATTTTTGTACACACAGTTTAGGCTGTATGTGATTAATCCAAAGTGCTTCCATCACCTTAAATAACCTTTTATTTTATCATTGTTAACCGTGTTAGTTGTAAAGCGGTTGTAAAGAAACTACGATATGATATCATCTCGCGAAATTTGTCTTCTTAATGCCTTGTTCAAATTTATCAAAGGGACTAATTGTTTTAAAAATGAAGTAGTTAGAAAAAATAATAAAATAATTTGAACAATTATAGTTTTTATAATTTGTAAAGGTTTATGGGAAGGGAGGGGGAGAAGAAGTCCTCTGTTATACATTTGTGTGACAGTGGCCAAGGTAAGGAAAGTGGCTGTACAAATTCCTTCTGAACACACAGGTTTGGCTTATTCACGTGGATCCCTATTGCTTCAGCTGTATGTAGAAGACGAACTCGTAAAGCAAAATTAAGATTAGTAGGAATGCGATAAATAATTTTAAATGCTGTATCAATGTTAACCTTATGCTCACTATCTGCATGGTGTGCCAAAACAGAGCTACGAATAGATCTTGTTTATTCCTTGCTTAACCATGTTGGATGATGTTCAGAAGTACGATTATGAACCTGCATAACTATACGCCCGATGTATTTGGCTCTGCAGCTGCAGTCAAACTGGTAGATACGCATAGAAGAAGCAAATTTAGATAGTTTATCCTTATTTCCCGAAAGTAAGTAGGGTTGGTAGTGAAGAGACAATGTACTCCTGCTGTATAATAAGCTCTTTTAACTGCATTCTCCAGGCGCTGTGTTATTATTTCGCTGATGTTGTCACCGAGGAACTCCAGTTTTATGAACAGTGGTTTTTTTGAACTGTTGCCATACCTACTGTCTTAGGTGCTGAACTCATATTTTTCTCGATGAACTTATCTGGATGACCACTTTTTCTAAGTAATTCTCTAATAACCTTAAGCTCCTCATTGAGGCACTCGTCTGAACAGATTAATCTAGCTCTATGAACCAGACACTTTACCAGGTTATCTTTATATTTCAAAGGTGTAAAACTAAAAAAAAATGAGTGTACTGACCTGTTGTGGTAGGTTTCCTGTACACACCTTCTTTCCTGGCCATGGAAACGTCTAGTAATCAGATACTGTCATTACTTTCTTCCTCTATACTGAATGGGATGTTCATTGCATCATTCTCGTTATTCATAACCAGAAATGTATCATCCATATATCGACAGTAGAAATCCAAGACAATAATTACTCCTTTCAGTTGTCCATTCTCTAACTTAGAGGGGAAAACATTAGCCAGGATTGGACCTAATGGGGAACCCATAGCTACACCATCAATTTGTCTGTAATATTCCTTATTGAACAAGAAATGAACATTCATTGTATACCTTAAAATAAGTTCCTTCAAGGAGGATACAGAAATACGGATGTCTATGTTTCGTGTAGTAATCTCGTGACATACAAAATCCACTGTCTCCATTAACGGTACATCTGTGAACAAGGGAGAGACATCAAAAGATATCATAAACTTGTCCCTCCCATTAATATCTCTTATTTTTTTCTACAAATTCAAAACTACCATTTACTCTATGTTTTACCAATTCATTATTCAGAGGTTTCAGGAGCTTCAATGACGATTTTGCTGTTGCATGATATGGGGAATTACACATGTCCAACATTGATCGAAGTAGCAAACCAATTTTATGCACTTTTCGTAGTCCATGTAATCTTGGTGTAAACGTGTCAGTAGGCTTTAGAGATTCATATAAATCATCCATGATGCTACTTTGTTGCTTAAGTCTATTTATTGACTCAATTAGTTGTTTCACCCCAAATTGGAATCTATTATTCGTTCAGTGTGCTCGGCTTCTAACTTTAAGGTTTTGAGTTCGATCCCTAGTAAAATCACTTATACACAATTATAAAGAGCCATAATACTAATACGAAGCAGTTGTCCAGTGATCTTTAGTATTTTGATTATACTCTAACTGAGTTTTGTACATGTAGAATGAAAATTGAACTGCAGTGAAGTAGAAAAAATCTCCAAAGTCCCAAATTGTGAATTCCTAATGTAACATTAAAAACAAGATATGCAGTGGAGAGACTTTATCAATAAGTTGTGTATCAGTATTCTCATGCTATTCTAGAAGCTCTAAGCCGAAACAGTGAGAGATAACATAACAATAATAATAGTAAAACAACCAATAAGATGAATTCCCAATGTTGCATTATTGAGAAAAGGTTGTTATCTCTCTTAATCTCAAAGTGTAGATTGTAAGGATGAATACTAATCATGTGTTGAGTTTCAGTTATGCAGTAAGTAACTTCTCTTATAATTACAATAACCTCTCTTGAACGGGAAAAGAGAGAAGGTTTGGCATGAGGCTGACAACCCCATCCCGCAAAAATAAACATTACTGCTACCGAAACTTCAAAGCTCTAGCTTGAAACCCTATGTACCATTAGGAACATGAGGGAAAAATGTATGCAAAGATGCAGTATTAACATTGTCGCTAGATATTACAGTTTCGAGCTTGAATGAATGTTCATATAAAATTTCCATCCATCGAATAAATCCTGTAACCAGTACTTAATTTAGTGTAGCATTTCAATGAATAGACCACAAACTTCTAAATTTGTAAATGTTTGTCAAGGGTTGACAATAATTTATGGTGGCCTGTCAAAATCGCTGGATAGCCTAAATTTTCTACCCACCTAAATGCATCGTGTTTACTCCATTCCACATAATGTTTTATTAATAAAATTATTTCTAAGATTCATAACATATACTCAGGCAATTTTCTAAATAGTTTTCAACCTAATGCTACTAGTTTTCCAAAGGAATTGGAGGAGAAACACTGTGAATCATTGGAGCATGCATTAGACAAAATAATACCGCTTCAGTTGTTATATTATCGTCGACTATATTACTTGAAGATTATGTACAAGAAGTAGGTACCTTACAATAAGAAACTTGCTAACAATTCTGGTGTATTTATAAATACATTTTTCAGAATGAAGATATCATTACTATTTCTAAAAAAATTAGTCCACTCTATGAATTTAAACAAAATAATAAGAAGACGTAATTTGTGTGAATCGTGTAATGTATTCGTTCAACACATTTCGAACAATCTGATCACACACATGGACATGTCATACGAATATATATGACATTAATAAAGAGTTAAGAGGTGAGAAAACAGACTTAGGCGAAGAAGTTACAAGGACATATTGAAGGTCTAAATAACACAATGGAGATGACTAAACTAAAGAAGACAGTTAATAGTGCAATGGTGTAATACAGATAATATGTGCCAACGGAATATTATTCTCACATATTTGTACAGTTCTATTCGGCATTAACAACAGAATGCGATATAACTGTTTGAACATTCTATTTGATTTTAGAGACAGAATACTTTCCCACAGTTCATTGGTGCATTGGCAACAGAATACTATGTATATGTGAAGGTTCTATTTCATGCCATATGTTGTAAACCGAAATCACAAGCTCAGTGATTGGTTAAAGAAAATAAACTGTACATATGTAAACAGCAGTTTGGTCAATGAAAAATACACTATGGATACTTTGTCCTGCCTTCTAGTGTTACAATAATACATCTACCCTGGCTGGTATCAAAACAAAGTTTACCAAAGAAGGTTTAGTGTGGTGATAACCAACTCTTTAACCAGCGAGTAAGAAAGACGTATATATGGTATATAAATTTTCTGAGTCTAACGGTTTTAAACTGAATCCTTCTAAATGTCAAACTGTTAATTTCAGCTTAAGATGTAAAAGACAGTTAAAAGAAGTCATCGATTCTCATGATAGCTGTAAAACTGACGACAATGATATAGGAAACAAATCAGAAATCAAGTATCTTGGACTTAGTCTCTCTTCTGATCTCTCCTGGTCCTCCCATGTCTTAGCAATCTCCAGTAAAATATTCCGCCTGACATTTTACATTGAGAAGTTAAGACACTCGGGTATAACTCAACCTCTCCTCTTACAGTTCATAGACTCTTGCATCTTACCTATTCTTCTTTATTGTCACAATTCGTAGAATGCTGAAGACGACGGTCAGTAGGGTGAGTGGTGTCCCGGTGGACCAAATAGTTAATATCGTTGTCGATAGGCACTTGACATCGTGTAATAAATTTGCTAAAGGATTTTGTCTGACTTGGAGCATCCGCTTTACCCTCAGCTTTCACCTTGCATCTCCTCAGGTAGAACAAGAAGTAACTTCAGAAAACTGTATGCTCACACGTTTAAGTATAGGGATTCTCTGATACCATACTTGGCACATATTTTATGTGATGAAAATAGTGTCAAGCAAGAATTAGCTAACCTTTCTTCATCTAGTAAATAAACAATTTCCTTCATCCATCCTTTTATACTTTTATGTTTTACTTTTATTATTTCTATTATATTTATGGTCATGTGGCCTCTTTGTTTTAGTATCATAACTGCAAACACCAACTTATCTCTATGACTGCTGTATTCTTTGTTTTTCCCCTCACCACACCATGTAAAGAGAACATTATATTCAATATTTTTAAACATGTTAGAATTTCTATACCGCATTGATAATACTGTGTGTAACAAGCCCACGGCAATTTTCACTTGTATTATTATTATTAATTATCTTAGCTGTTATCATTATTATTATTTCCATTTTATATGCTGCATGTTTTTGACATTACCTCTATTGTAAATGTGGAAAATTTTCTGTGTGATTAACTTTTATTTATAATTTGAGGAAATTAGATGGAATATTGTGATTAATGCTGAAAATTCCATTCTGTATCACAAGTACTGTTTTTGGAATAAAGTAAATTATTATTATTATTGTCATTATTATTATATAAAGATACCCTACATGAGTGATCATAGCAGCTGGGTAGCAAGACAAAGATTGAACTCTAGGATTAAAAAAGACTTTCTTTGCAGCTATGATCGGAATAATTGAGAATGTGAAGCTGATATTTTCATGTAAACCCTTCGAGTATCCAATAAATGATGCCACATCCTACTGCATTTGCCAATTTGAATGTACGTGTGGACACATATATTCAGGGAGGATTCATCGATCTCTGCAAGTAAAAGCTCCACAGCGTATTCCTAAGTGGCTTCAGAAGCAGGCAGAATCTCCAGAACTCATTAATGGCGAGAAAAGGAGACCTAGCTCCTCAATTGGGAAAACAAATTATACAGACAGGACATTCAGTTGACGAGTCCCAAATAGGACGAAATGCGCATCTTGGATACCACTGCTAGTTACCATCCACCAATTAACTTCTAAGGTCATAAAATTGATGTTTATCTATAGGTTGTGTTTGCGGGAGGGCGTATCCTTAAATTTGTGGACATCCTACCAATTAAACTGTTTAAACCACCTTCGAAAACAATTCGTCATCAGACTAAACCTTCCCTGGTGAACTTCGTTTTGATACTAATCCGAGCAGATTTACTATTACCTCTGTTAATTGGTTTAGTCATCTTCATTGTTATTTTGACCTTGAATATGACCCTGTTACTTCTTCACCTAATTCCATTTTCTCACCTTTCACCTCTTTATTAGTTTCATAAATATTCCTATGACAAGTCCGTGTGTGATCAGATTGTTTGAGATGTGTTGCATAAATACATTGCACACACGACTAAGACAAATTACGTCTTCCCATAACTTTGTCTTATCACCAATCTTATCTGATGAAAAGTGAGATTTTAGGGTGGATTTTGAAATGGTGAGTAACAAAAGTTAACCATTTTTATACATGTCTCTATCCTGTACATGTTTTATGCTAGAAGTTTGTCTATCAAGTGTTTGAAGTAATTTGCTCTCAGTTAATGTGAGGTGTGATGTTTCGTTATCAAGTTATGTTAAATAAGCATACCTGAATATTAAATTTTCCCTCATATTCCTTCTACTGTGTTACAATTTCTGTCACAATGATATACCTTTGAAAGATTATAAGACCAATGTATCAAGCTCAGACAGGTGTTACACAACAATTGAAGACTGACAATCAAATTATTTTTCATATTTCTTGAAGTATGAGTGTTTATGTTGCATTTATCTGTCTACATGCTGTTGAATGGTATCTTTTGTTAATTTTATCTCAATATTGTATAGATTAATGACAGATTTTTGATGTAACTAATGCGATCTGTTAAGATTCCACAAGTAGGCTCACTTAGCCTTAAATGATCATTTCTCAAACAATAATTGTCTCTGAATTCTGGCATTATGACATTCGAGTCTCAATTAAATGTTGATAGCAATCATTTCTGACAGTTCAGTTATATTACTCAAAGGTTCCTTATTTGGTTGATAGTAGCCAGCAGCTGAATCCATGGCGCTTTTCAAAAGAAGAATTCATGTAACATCTACGGTAAATAAAAATTCTAAAAGCCAAACAATTTTGTTTTACTGTTATGAGATCTTCGATCAGCTTTCAACAAAAACAACAGGCGAATGGGAAAATCACCGATTGATTTTGCCCGTTTTGTACGCTGGAAGCCAGGTACAATTTTTCATATTACTTTGGAAAAACTGACTTGGCTGGTGGTGATGCGATATCGCGAATTGTCACAAGTTTAAATACAGAAGGATTGAGCGAAGAAGTATTTACTTTTCAATTAGATCCTCATCTCTGGCTATACTCTAATATACATACAGAATTTTTATTACAAAACACAACAGTTTACCAATCAAGTGGCACTGATATGTTTGTTAACAATAATTAGTCAGTGTCAACATGTCAATGGGGGTGATAATTAACGAAGAAAATTAATACGCACAATTAAAAGGCTAGAAACCGTTGCAACACATGGATCGCGTAATGTATACTTTGGGAAAAATGAAGGGTAATTAAGGAATAAGCGTGTGCACAGGTTGGTTGCGTAATAGATCGTTAAAGAAAATAAAACGATTTAGTCAATGATAACTTGTAACTAAGGTTGAAGTGGTTATAAGAATAAAGTAATTTCACAAAGTTAATATGTAATTAAAAATGAAGTACTCAGTTAAATAAAAACAAAAGTACATACTAATGACCAATCATATTAAGATAGGTCATGCAGTCCAGGGTAGGCGAAGATTGAAGTCTATTGATTTTTGTACACACAGTTTAGGCTGTATGTGATTAATCCAAAGTGCTTCCATCACCTTAAATAACCTTTTATTTTATCATTGTTAACCATGTTAGTTGTAAAGCGGTTGTAAAGAAACTACGATATGATATCATCTCGCGAAATTTGTCTTCTTAATGCCTTGTTCAAATTTATCAAAGGGACTAATTGTTTTAAAAATGAAGTAGTTAGAAAAAATAATAAAATAATTTGAACAATTATAGTTTTTATAATTTGTAAAGGTTTATGGGAAGGGAGGGGGAGAAGAAGTCCTCTGTTATACATTTGTGTGACAGTGGCCAAGGTAAGGAAAGTGGCTGTACAAATTCCTTCTGAACACACAGGTTTGGCTTATTCACGTGGATCCCTATTGCTTCAGCTGTATGTAGAAGACGAACTCGTAAAGCAAAATTAAGATTAGTAGGAATGCGATAAATAATTTTAAATGCTGTATCAACGTTAACCTTATGCTCACTATCTGCATGGTGTGCCAAAACAGAGCTACGAATAGATCTTGTTTATTCCTTGCTTAACCATGTTGGATGATGTTCAGAGGTACGATTATGAACCTGCATAACTATACGCCCGATGTATTTGGCTCTGCAGCTGCAGTCAAACTGGTAGATACGCATAGAAGAAGCAAATTTAGATAGTTTATCCTTATTTCCCGAAAGTAAGTAGGGTTGGTAGTGAAGAGACAATGTACTCCTGCTGTATAATAAGCTCTTTTAACTGCATTCTCCAGGCGCTGTGTTATTATTTCGCTGATGTTGTCACCGAGGAACTCCAGTTTTATGAACAGTGGTTTTTTTGAACTGTTGCCATACCTACTGTCTTAGGTGCTGAACTCATATTTTTCTCGATGAACTTATCTGGATGACCACTTTTTCTAAGTAATTCTCTAATAACCTTAAGCTCCTCATTGAGGCACTCGTCTGAACAGATTAATCTAGCTCTATGAACCAGACACTTTACCAGGTTATCTTTATATTTCAAAGGTGTAAAACTCAAAAAAAAATGAGTGTACTGACCTGTTGTAGTAGGTTTCCTGTACACACCTTCTTAGTGTGTCATCTTCTTTCCTGGCCATGGAAACGTCTAGTAATCAGATACTGTCATTACTTTCTTCCTCTATACTGAATGGGATGTTCATTGCATCATTCTCGTTATTCATAACCAGAAATGTATCATCCATATATCGACAGTAGAAATCCAAGACAATAATTACTCCTTTCAGTTGTCCATTCTCTAACTTAGAGGGGAAAACATTAGCCAGGATTGGACCTAATGGGGAACCCATAGCTACACCATCAATTTGTCTGTAATATTCCTTATTGAACAAGAAATGAACATTCATTGTATACCTTAAAATAAGTTCCTTCAAGGAGGATACAGAAATACGGATGTCTATGTTTCGTGTAGTAATCTCGTGACATACAAAATCCACTGTCTCCATTAACGGTACATCTGTGAACAAGGGAGAGACATCAAAAGATATCATAAACTTGTCCCTCCCATTAATATCTCTTATTTTTTTCTACAAATTCAAAACTACCTGTAAGCGCAATATCGCTTGAAATTAAGTCACGCGTAGATAAAGGCTATCCCAGTCCAGAACAAACAAGAAGCCGGTCACTGTTTCTACGGTACTATTAATAAACCAATCAATAATTATATATACAACAAACCTTAACGGTTTCAAGAGTACAAAGCACAACGCTTAACAGAAAGCAAGGTACTGCTATCAGAGCGGAATACCGTTAAAGCCAAAATTGCGAACTAGCCGGAAGCAGACACGACCGTTCAGGTAAGCAGTCAGTAGAAGAATGAACCCAGGTAAGGCATGGCATAAAACAGAGAGCGTTTAAGAGAGATAGACCGAGCATAGGCACAAAGATAGAATTTAATTGGCTACTTAACCAGGTAGGAAAATACAGATGAAAATCAATAAATAAGATAAACTCGACAGAATAATACAAAGTTAGACATGGGTCAGCAAAATTAACAGTTCACAAAATACTCTGATTGGGCCATGAGTTCAACTGTCTGACTAAACGGGTCGAGGTAAAAACACATACACACAGTTCATTAAACAAGCAGGGATAGACACGTTAGGCATGGATAATTGGGTTGCAACAACGCTAGGCTGATCCGGGACAGGTTGACTTGATTCAAGGATGGGAATAGAATTGATCTTACACTACCATTTACTCTATGTTTTACCAATTCATTATTCAGAGGTTTCAGGAGCTTCACTGACGATTTTGCTGTTGCATGATATGGGGAATTACACATGTCCAACATTGGTCGAAGTAGCAAACCAATTTTATGCACTTTTCGTAGTCCATGTAATCTTGGTGTGAACTTGTCAGTAGGCTTTAGAGATTCATATAAACCATCCATGATGCTACTTTGTTGCTTAAGTCTATTTATTGACTCAATTAGTTGTTTCACCCCAAATTGGAATCTATTATTCGTTCAGTGTGCTCGGCTTCTAACTTTAAGGTTTTGAGTTCGATCCCTAGTAAATTCACGAGGGCAAACTTATAAATAGCCCTAATAATAATAATAATAATACAAAGCAGGTGTTCAGTGATCTTTAGTATTCTGAGTATTCTCTAACTGAGTTTTGTACATGTAGAATGAAAATTGAACTGCAGTGAAGTAAAAAAAAATCTCCTAAAGTCCCAAATTTTGGGTTTCCAATGTGACATTAAAAACAAGATATGCAGTGGAGAGATTTTTTCAGTAAGTTGTATATCAGTATTCTTATGCTATTCTTGAAGTGAGAGATAACATAACAATAATAATAGTAAAACAACCAATAAGATGAATTCCCAATGTTGCATTATTGAGAAAAGGTTGTTATCTCTCTTAATCTCAAAGTGTAGATTGTAAGGATGAATACTAATCATGTGTTGAGTTTCAGTTATGCAGTAAGTAACTTCTCTTATAATTACAATTAAACTAGTAATCCTATTAGGCAATTTTAATATTTAACTATAACTAGAAGGTTTCCCCAAGATCACAAAGAAATATGAATTGCTAATATAGTCTTGTAATAAAGTGTGATCTTAAATTCAGATAAACTGGAAGCCAACAATGTCATTAGTTTTTGTCATTCCTCATATAAATCCAGCAAAAGAGTTAGTTAGAAGTATGAAGTTAATCATTGTCATGTGTGGGGGAATAACAAAATGTGACTGAGGATAGGAGAATGTGCACTCCTATCTAATTATTCATGCGTGACTAGAAAATAAATGAATTCAACTTAATGATTTTCACGGGAATAAAGTCAGTGTCTTTAAGGCAGGATTACTATAAGATTGCATGTTAGACGCATCAAACAAATTAGGATAAATGTAGCCTAGTAGTAAAGGTCATGTAAATGTGTCATTTAAAATATGTAGGATTATGAGTGAACTAGTATTTCGACGCATTTTTTAAAATTGTGTTTGAATAGTCTTGTAACATCTCTCATGCTGTCAGTCATATGTTCAAATCCTAATGTACTTATAACCTCGTGCTTTTAAGTGGTATAGTAACAGGTTTCGTGCTTTTAATGCATTTAATCTATTGTATTTGAAGAGCTTAATGTAACAAACTTTATAGACTGAAGGTAAACGACATGTGGCTAGGCTATTCAAATACATAAGAATGATTGCATCCAAATACTGGTTTACTCATAATCCCTTATCTAACTTAGCAAAGTACCGTTAGCTAAAGCCTAGTGGGACTGATGCTTGGGTTATCATGGGAATTCCGTCACCCAAGGTTATCAAATACTGCGTTTTTACACTAAAACTATTGTGCGAATTTATAAGACTGGAAGTAAAGGGTGTAATGCTAAATTACTCAAAGGACATTGGATTATAGGTGCACTAGTATTGTGGTGAGTGCTACTTATAGTCAGATATAAGTAGTATTATAGTAAACGAAGCCAGAAAAGTAACAATATGTTTTGTGGCACTGGAAAAAGCAGTCGAGAAAGAGAACTACGAGAAGAACGTTACAACACTATGCAGAATCCAACAAGTTATCGAATGTGGTGGTATTCAACCAATTTAAAAATGATGTACAAATAAAGACTTAGAGATAAGGTATACCAAATTTATGTACCTACAATGCATTTCTCCTAATAAGCAATTCCATCGAGCCTCATCGGTCTTTTCTTCCTTATGGTATTTGTATATACATTTATTCATGTGTATTTGAATCTCCTAGTGACGTGCCACTTATTTTCAGTCAACCAGAAGATCCTGGGTTCGAATCCCGGTGGGTGCGTACTGCTGAAGTGTCCCAGACTAGGACGAAACAGCTGTCCGGTACTCTCAGATTTTCCAGCGGTTCTCTAACTAATGTCAGCTCATGATGAAATCCTCCAAGCAGTTTATAACTAATCTGATGTTTCCATAATCAGTGGGAGGAAGACGATAAATGCAGTAGAGAATGATATTCTAATTTACAGCTTATCATCAGCTACAGACTAGCTGAAATTAAATAAAGTATAATTATATTTTAATAGTTTACACACAATGATAAGTTTTGTTATTGGTAATATTTCGAGCAAAATTACTGTCCGTGTTCACACCACTGTTGGAATTGTTTTATTCACACATTTATGATTTTTACTCATATATATAGTTCATTATTATTATTTTTTGTTCATTCATGTTTGTGTGTGCATATGTGTGTTCAGAATTATACTCCACATTCATTCATGTGCTTGTATTTAGAATTATATTCCAAGTAAAGTAGGGTGCAGCTGGTCGGGTGTGAGGACAAATACTCGCCGAAGACATTGGCTAGCGGTCGCGCTATGTCGTGAATTGGCAGAAGTTAGAATTCAAGGACCATTGGATCGGGTCCCAGTGGCTTAATGGTATACAAGCTTGCCTTGTTACTGGAAGGTCCTGGGTTCGAATCCCGGTGGGTGCGTACTGATGAAGAGTCCCAAACTAGGACGGAGGAAACAGCTGTCCAGTAATCCCAGGTTTTCCAATGGTTCTCTAACTAATATCAGCTCATGATGAAATCCTGTAAACCAATCAAATCCCTACAAACCAACACTTGAATATTCCAAGTTGTTGATAGTTGTACTGAGTCACCCTTGTTACATGTATCCGGTGTGACTTTAATGAATATCGATTCTGTTATGAGTCTTTCTTCCCATTTGTTCATGTTTGTTTTTAGAATACACACACATTGTTCCAATCGATATTGTGGTTTTTGTCCCATGCATGTGCAGCTATCGATGAATTCTTTTCAAGATTTTTGTAAGCTTGTGTCCCTGTTGGTTGACCTTTAGTTAGGCGTTTATGTTCATTCACTCTTATTTTGAGTGATCTGGACGTTTGCCCCCCATATTTAGTTGGACAGTCAGCACAAGATATTTTATAAATCAAATTGTTTTTATCCATCATTTTTATGGGATCTTTCAGTTGATTTATTTTATTTTTGATTGGATTTGTTGGTTTAAAGGTTGTTCGAATGCCGATATTTTTGAGGTTTCTTTGTATTGCCTCTGATGTGCCATTTTTATATGGTATTGCGACTGTTTTTTTCCATTCTTCCATCTTCTTATTCTCCGGTTTTACCCTTTTTCTTCTCTTTTTTATATTATCTTTTACAAATTCTTTAGGGTAGTTGTTTTCGAGTAGCATTCTGAATAGGACTTTTATTTCTCTACGCTGGACCTCTGGTGTTGTTGTGAGTCTACGTATCTACGTATCTATCTGCAAGACCTTGTTTTAATCCTCTTTTTATCGAGAGTGGATGAGCTGAGTGATAATCAAGGAATCTTCGAGAGTGTGTGGCTTTTCTATATATCGTTGTTTTTATGCTACCATCTGTCATTCTTTGTAGTTTGCAGTCTAACATGGGCAGTTCTCCAACTTCATTCTCTAATTCCATAGTGAATATTATTGAGTCGACGTGTCTGTTCATGTGCGAGAAAAGTTTCGCAGTATCGTTTTTTTCCCTATTACTAGTGTGTCGCCTACATATTTCCACCAACATTTTAGTGATGATGTGAATGGTTAAAGGGCATTCTCCTCCCAATAATGCATGAATATGTCAGCTATAATTGGTGAGATAGGCGATCTCATAGCTTCTCCCTCATTTTGTTGGTATATTTTCCCTTCGAATGTGAGAATTGTTGTTGTCAGACAGACACTCACAACAACACCAGAGGTCCAGCGTAGAGAAATAAAAGTCCTATTCAGAATGCTACTCGAAAACAACTACCCTAAAGAATTTATAAAAGATAATATAAAAAAGAGAAGAAAAAGGGTAAAACCGGAGAATAAGAAGATGGAAGAATGGAAAAAAACAGTCGCAATACCATATAAAAATGGCACATCAGAGGCAATACAAAGAAACCTCAAAAATATCGGCATTCGAACAACCTTTAAACCAACAAATCCAATCAAAAATAAAATAAATCAACTGAAAGATCCCATAAAAATGATGGATAAAAACAATTTGATTTATAAAATATCTTGTGCTGACTGTCCAACTAAATATGGGGGGCAAACGTCCAGATCACTCAAAATAAGAGTGAATGAACATAAACGCCTAACTAAAGGTCAACCAACAGGGACACAAGCTTACAAAAATCTTGAAAAGAATTCATCGATAGCTGCACATGCATGGGACAAAAACCACAATATCGATTGGAACAATGTGTGTGTATTCTAAAAACAAACATGAACAAATGGGAAGAAAGACTCATAACAGAATCGATATTCATTAAAGTCACACCGGATACATGTAACAAGGGTGACTCAGTACAACTATCAACAACTTGGAATATTCAAGTGTTGGTTTGTAGGGATTTGATTGGTTTACAGGATTTCATCATGAGCTGATATTAGTTAGAGAACCATTGGAAAACCTGGGATTACTGGACAGCTGTTTCCTCCGTCCTAGTTTGGGACTCTTCATCAGTACGCACCCACCGGGATTCGAACCCAGGACCTTCCAGTAACAAGGCAAGCTTGTATACCATTAAGCCACTGGGACCCGATCCAATGGTCCTTGAATTCTAACTTCTGCCAATTCACGACATAGCGCGACCGCTAGCCAATGTCTTCGGCGAGTATTTGTCCTCACACCCGACCAGCTGCACCCTACTTTACTTGGAATATAATTCTAAATACAAGCACATGAATGAATGTGGAGTATAATTCTGAACACACATATGCACACACAAACATGAATGAACAAAAAATAATAATAATGAACTATATATATGAGTAAAAATCATAAATGTGTGAATAAAACAATTCCAACAGTGGTGTGAACACGGACAGTAATTTTGCTCGAAATATTACCAATAACAAAACTTATCATTGTGTGTAAACTATTAAAATATAATTATACTTTATTTCATCTAATCCACAATGCTCAAACTTTTTACTGATATTAGCTGAAATTACAATGGTTATATATATATGATAATAATATACTTTAATGTTTAAGTGGTAGTAGAGATGAAATACCATAAAATTGACGCATCTAAAATGTAAGCATTACAATTTTTAGTTTAAGTTTTCGTCATCAATTTATACGCTTTCAAAGTAGAATAGATAGAGGAGGCGTAAGACAGAAAACAGGAAAAATTGATTAAAAGAACAGTGTTAGCTGGAAGGTTCACATAGCAACTCAAAAAAACAAAAATAAACGATTACAGTTTATAAATTTGAATAAGGCATTAAGAAGACAAATTTTGCGAGATGATATCATTTCGTAGTTTCTTTACAACCGCTTCACGACTAACATGGTTAAGAATAATAAAGTAAAGTTTATAAGATTGAGATTTGTTCAGTGAGTTAAGATCCCTGAATTAGATGACTAATTGACGTAATCCAAGTGAGTGAAAGATTAATCACACTCCCATTCTGTATGCATAAGTCTGGTTGGTTTGAATAGTTTGATTGTGATCGCTCCAACAAATTGTAGTAAATTTGCTGTCCTTTGCCTATTTAATATTTTGCAGTAGTTATAAATGTCTACTCGATGACCAGTATCAACAAAATGTCTGATAACTGCACTCTGGGAATATTTGCTTCCTTTCAGGCACAGGTTTCTTGGAATATGTTCAGAAAATCGGATAGAAGCCCTCCTTTCCGTCCTTCCAATATACTTGCTACCTCAAGTGCACGTGAATTCATAAAGGCAGTTGTAAGTGACATCGGAAGCGTATTTATCTAGTTTTAAGCGGCTTATAGAAGAAGTAGTGCTGTATAGTGTGATGAGTTTATCTGCAGGAAAGCTTCTTATTATTGCATCTTTCAGTCGTTTGTAAATCTTTCGTGACACTCCTTCTCCTTTGAATGGGAGACAAATAAACACTTTCTTTTTTCTACAGTTGGGTGTTTTGCTTTCTTATTTTTTTTCTGCTATACTTTTGTATAAATTCTTTGGGGTATCCATTCACTCTGAAGCGTCTCTCAACGAAACCAAATTCTTCTTCCGCCTTGTCCGATGCACATAGCTTTCTGGCTCTGTCATACAAAGTTCTCACTAATCTACGTTTATAGCTTATGAGACAAAAGCTGAAGGTATTGCCTAGTCCAGGTTTCTTTTTAATAGATGGACTTTTCAGCTGTTCCACTATTTCTTCTCTTTACATCTAGGTCCAGGGAGTTGAACTCATTATTATATTCATATTCCATAGTGAATTTGATGTTTGAATGGGTCTGATTGGGGCGATCATATAATGCCGATGCGTGACTCATGTCGTTACAAACCACAAACATATCATAGACATATCGATGACAGTATGTTGTTTCATTGATAGCGTCACTCAGTCGTGTCTGTTAGAGAATTAGTGAATGGTAATGATTTGTACTCACAATGAATTTTATACAGACTGATTATAGACTTGACATGAATCAATAACAATACCAAAAAAGAAACAGCTTGAGAAAATTGGGTAGCACGTTATGTGTCTATGTCTCAGTGTGCTGATGAAAAATCATGGATAAATTTAGGAAATGAAAGGTTGGTTCATACAAGTGTAATAATAAGTAAGGGATTGACAAGATTTATACATATACGAAACAGAAGGTCATACTGAAAAGGCATAACATCAAAGAGGATTTATGAATTTATAGCTCTAAATGGGCTAGAGCTGCAGTAATAAGCGAACTTGTTTCTTTTGTACGTAAAATTCCGACTATTTTCAGCATAGTGGCATTGCTTTCGCTGTTTAGATTATTCTACACCTTTTTGCTTTAGAAAGCTTCTTCATTACGCAAAGGGTGAGAGAAAAGGATTCATCTATGCTCACCTTATAGTCTGTTTGAACTAAATGCATGGATACCGAACCATTAATGCTTTTTGTGACATCCTAATTTAGCCTCAATGGTGGGTATAACCAAGCATGAAAAATCAAGTTCGTAGAGCAGTGGCCCATATAGGTGGCTCCACAGCAGTAGGTGGATTGAAGTGGCAAGTCCGGGCACTTTATTTTCCAGATCATACATCACAACCGGGAGTATAGAAAACGAGAACTGCAATTTTCCGGTTATTATTTGGTGTGTTGCCCTTTTCGTTCACACATACTTTCTTATAAACTCTCCCGGATAGTTATTCGTACTAACTTATCAAACCTAGTCTAAACCTCATGCACAATCTCACTTTCAGAATACAGAGCTTTCACGCTATAGTTCAATGTGAATAGTGATTTTGACAAAAGCAAACGCATCTTTCACAACATATATTTTACTATCCTGTTCATATGAAGATCTAAGAATAATTACCAACCATCTAACGAGATCCTGGTTGAGCGAATTTAACATTCAGGTAGAAAACAATGAAATAATGGTGTCCTTTGATGTCACAGAATTATTTACTTCAATTAGTTCAAAACTAGCAACAGAAACTATGCAACAATTACTCTGTAGTGATGAAAACATAAAAACGCAATGTTCAACTTGGATAGAACTCATAAAATTATGCCTTACAACATACTTCCAAATCAATACTCAAATATATGAGCAAATAAAGGGAACACCAATGGGATAGCCCATATCAGGATTAATAACTGAAGCCGTTATGCAAAGATTATAATTAATAGCTCTACCTATAATTAAACCGAAAATCTGGGTACGTTACGTTGATGATACATTTGTAATAATCAAGAGAAATGATTTGGAGTTTACCCATAAATTAATAAACAACATATTTGAAGATATAAAATTCACAAGAGAAGAAGAATTAGATAACAAAACCCCATTTTTAGATGTCTTAATCAGGAGAACTAACACAGGAAATTTAGAAACACAAGCATATAGAAAATCAACGCACACAGACCAAATACTCAAATATACTAGCAATAATTCAATTACTCACAGAGGAAACTGTGTGCAGACATTGTATAGAAGAGTTCAAACACATTGTAGCACACCAGAATTGAAAAGAATGGAAGAAAAATACTTACAAACGGTCTTCAAGAAGAATGGTTATCCAAAAAATTTCATCAAAAAGTGTTTAAAGTAGAATCAAAGCACCAACAAAGAACCATCACCAAAGACCAAAAAGAAATTCATCCTACCATACATCAGAAATATCTCTGAAATAACAGCTAGAATAATGAAACTGTTTGATATAGATGTAGCACACAAACCAGCTGAATCGCTTAATTCGATCTTATGCAACCCAAAAGATCCAACAGAAAAAGGAGATAAAATTAACACCATTTACAAAATAAATTGTATGAACTGTAACCAACATTACATCGGCCAAAGTGGATGTCCCCTTCGAATAAGTATGCAAGAACACAAATCAGCCGTGAAAAGACATGATATAAATTCTTTAGTATCAATGCATACAGACGATTATGGACATCGATTTGATTGGGATAATGTCAAAATCTTAGACAGAGGAAGCACCAAATGTGCCAGGGAATTCTTAGACGCCTGGTACTCAAACGAAAATGCAATTAATAAACATGTTAATATAGATGAAATATACCAACTAATAAAAAGCAAATCAGATGACCAGAAAGTTAAAAATCCCAATCAATTGAAAACGGTCAATACATATCTAAAGATGGTTACCGGGAGACGCAATTATATCACACATGAAGAAAATTTAAATCATTTCACTTTATCCTAAATACTGCGCTGAAGATGTCGTCCAGAAAGACGACGAAAGCTCCGCAACTAAACCAACCAGCTCAACGAACACTATTAATTGCAAAGCATCCACCTGAGTTACAAATCTTTTCCATTATGTCCTAATTGTTCCTAACGTTACTCCAAGCTTATGTATTTTAGTCAGATAGTATAATCTTTGTGTATATGCGCCTATGAGTTTGAGTTCAATGTATAAATTTGAGGGAAGCATTTATTTTTCGTTTAGTTTCTTTGAACTTCTGGTTAGTTCATTGTACAATTTTATTACTTAAATCTTTTGGCTACTCCAGTTTTTAAAATTTATGTTTGTCACTAGATACGTAATTCCTGTGTGTTTTTTTTACTTCAGTCGAGGAGGACTACTTCCATTCCTTTAACAGATTTTGTGAGGATACTTTTATAGCTGTACTTGAATTATTTCATATGATTTTATCTCCAAATCCTATTGACCATACATAATTTAAATAATCAATCGAAACTAACTTACTATTATTCCATATTGTACTGGTTCCATAGTACACTTTTTGACATAATTCTAATTTGCATTTACTGGCTGTTGTATCCCAGATTTAATGAATTTATAGTTTCACGTTTGATCACGGTTGATATCAGTTAGAGGACCATTAAAAATCAAGGAGTACTCGACAGCTGTTTAATCCAAGTTTGAGACTAATCGGTGTTACAAAACCACTGCGTTTTAGACCCATTACCTTACAGTTACAAGACAAACTCGTATACCATTCAGCCATTGGGACTCGACTCAAAGGTCAGTCCTAACTTCTATTGAGTCGTGATTTTAGTGCGACCAGTAATCAGTGTCTTCGGCGAGTATTTGTCCTCACTCCCACCATGGTGGACCTCACTGATCACGACTTCTCATCATTGAAACTCCAGGCAACTTCCCTGTGTAGCCAGACACTAGAGAGTACCAGATTAATTTTAAAGATTTAGTTTGTCGGGTGTGTACTGCCGATGAGTCAGACTAGGACGAAACAACCGTCAAGTTCTCCCTGGTTTTCAGTGTTTCTCCAACTGACATTAACCCCCGGTCAAACTTAAAACAAATCAAATCCCTACAAACTAACTTTTTTTATAATATGTATTTATCTATCTGCATGTGTATGCGAGCTCTTGTGGAATGGAGAATATGTTAATTCAAAAGTGATTATTGTGATATTTGTCCAGAGGTTAAGAAATACAGTGATGATAAGTGTGTTCCTCATGTCCTGCTTATCGCAATCGGTGTAGCTTGAATAGGCAAGACTTCAGATGTGTCTTTCTTTGTGTAAATACAAGCCACATCCTGGAACTTCAACATTTCTGAAATCAATCTTATGCCCACTTTCTATGAGGCGCAAGATTGTAGCAATTATTTTTTCAACACAGACTTTCTGTCCCCCAAATCTACTCTATCTGAATCTTCAATTTAATGCAAACGCATCGGAAGAAATATTAAGAAACCGTTTCTTGCCTTGATTAAATAAAATCTTTTTAGAAGCGGAAGCTTGACTTAACCTCTCAAAAAAAGCAACTATTCGTATGAACGCAAAGGATAAGTTACTACCGTTGACCTCATCAGTGTAATTTTATCAGTTCACTTGCTCTTGGAGAGTGAGGTATGTTGGCCGCACTCAGAGTTTGCCATTAGGCATATCATCGGACATTTACCCTCATAGTTTTACAGAGGAGGAAAAAGATCCCACCTCACTTTTATTCTGTAACACCAAGTGAATTCGCAGACTAACTTTATGGTCATCTATACAGTGGGTGAAATACTTGAGAAAGTAGTACGAAAAAAATTTCTGCCGACCGCAGAAATTATGGTGATCCACATGTTAAATTCCAAAGTGTGCATACAGTAGAAGTTTGATCGGTCACTAAACCTACAATAGATCTAATTTATCTCAACATTTGATGCATACTTTTAAATATTGTTAATTTTTCTCCTTTCTCACTATTATGTTTCCAGTCCTTAATATTCTGATCTTAATTTGACTCTGTTTCAATTTAGTCTGATTTCTATTCAACCCTGTCAATTATGTTATATCTTTCAATTGATTTATTTGAGTTTCTACTCAAATTAGTGCTTCCTGATGTACGTAACTATTTTCTAAAATCTTACGATTTCAATGACATATTTGGGAAACATTTATTCTGTTGCTATGACAACGTAATATTTATGAGATTATTGAGAGAAATGAGAAACTGGTGCATTGTGATATCCAGTTCTTTATTTATTTGTAACGTGTATGATCCACACTAAACACCGAACATTACGTGATTCTTTCCGTAAGGATTCTGGTATATGAACCTTAAGTACCAATTTATTATCTTGCTAATATAATTCCTTTGAAACAGGCGACGAAAATAACTGAGTAACATATTTCATTAATTTGATCCGATAACCGATAACTTTCATTCAGTGTTTCGAGGATGTGGTACTGATTTCATGTTTGCTTTACTTCTTTGTAAAATATCAAGGGAGAAACTTATTGATAAAATTTAAATTATGAATTGCTTTATCAAGTAAAGAAGACTAGGAGCTGTATATTCTAGTGAGAAGTCGTATCCATTAGGATCCACTTTAGTCAGATAAGAGAAAAGTTACTTGCCTATGACACTGGATGGCGGTTGCGCTATGTGTGTCACGAATTTTCAGAAGTTGGAATTCTTGTGATGGCCATTGAATCAGATCCCACTGGCTGAATAGTTCACAAGCTCACCTTGTAACTGGACCCAGTGTGTGCGTACTTCTACAGATTCCAAAATTAGGGCGAAACAGTTGTCTAGCTGATATCACTTCTTAATCAAACATAAAACAGTATATTCATCAGAATTTCAAAATAACCTATATACATTGAAAAACTTTACAAAGTCACATAGATTTTATACGTAGACAAAGAGAAAGTGTGATAAGAATAGAGTTATCACTCACTAACTTGTGTTTATTTCTGTATGTTTCACCTAATATGATGAAGTTCAATACTATAGTGAATAACTCACCATCTCCTAGTAGTATAGATACTTCATTAAACAACACTATCGAAGATGTGATCCTGATTGGTGCATTACTTCGAGATCATTTCGATAAATGGCATAGGATTTGTGTCTGAATGATTTCAGCTGATTTCTGTTGATGACATCTACAAGATAACAGATTGACTAGAAAGAGTAACCGATATTATTACATAACAAAATTCGAAATGAAATATGAATCTATTTTCAAGAAATTCTTTGACTTGTCATCAGTTTAATGAATAAAAAAGTAAGGTTATGATATAAATTCACTGTCCTTCCTTTGGCAAATTAAAGTAAGTCTGGTTCTATAGTTTTCCTGATTGTATTCTTATTGTAAATCATCTATCTGTTGACATGATTAGGTTTTATATGTTTCTTCTGAAATCTATTAAGGGATGTTCTTGTAATCAGAATATTCTTTAGAGAAGTCTTAATTCATGCATAATTCCCATCTGAGTATTAATTAAAACAAAAAGACACAATTCAGCAAAGAGTCTCTTTTCGGTGAATTCATATTCAATAGCAGTAGAATCACATTTATATACTTTTTATCTTTCCTAAAATGAATAAATAAGAAAGGGATGATTCATCATGAGCGTCGGTGGCACAGTGGTTAGGACTCTCGCCGACCATGCACATGGTCCGGGGTTCGAGCCCACGCCGACGCAAACCTGATATCTATGGTTGGCCTGCGAATTTTGGGCTACCGATATCCACGCTGAAAATTCCACACTTGTACCAAAAATACGGTGTGGAATCAAGCTGTAACCAAAAAAAAGAATAGTTGCCTAATAATATTCAATACCTATGAGAAGTTGAATAAGGATGATCAAATTACGTGATGAGATAAATAATTCCGTAAACGAGTTATACTCAGGGTACACACAGACGTAAAAGAAATTTTATGTTAACTAGGAGTTCGGGAGAATAGATAAGTCGGGGAAGGTAAATGAAACAATCAGGTCCTTACCATGATAATAGAAGCGGATAAAAGATTTTCTTTTCTATGCACAGTCCTGGTTGCTCCACCTGGATACCTAGGCCTTCATCAGTGGAAAGGAGGAGAAGGCGGATCGCCTTAGACAGGTTCTTTTTCATTCTACAGACCACCTTACAGGAGCTTGTTGAAATAGAGTGGCCAGGGTTCAAAAGGTATTCAGTTATTTAACTTTTTCCAGAGACTCTGCTACCTTCCTGCAACCATACTAGGCAGTATTCTTGAAACATTTTAGACATGATCCGCATCAAACATTCAGTACACTTGGCTCCAAAAGAACGGGTGAACTGATGTATGCATAGAAAAGTGATCAAATGTGAGATCTTGTCCTTAAGGATTCTCGAGACCCTTGGATAGCTTGAGAACACTACTCTTGGTGTTGCTGCTAAGAAAAGTCTAGAAGAAGCCGAAATTCTCCTCTTCAGGATGTCAGTGAGTAGGTCACCCTTAGAAACAAAGTTCAAGTAAGGTGTATTTTTGGCATGGATGACATCTTTCATCTTAGAATTTCCGGCTTGATTTGCCTGTCAATAAGTCTTATTGGATGTCCGTTTCACATGAAGACTTCTTTCAAAAAGGCTAGTTCTCCTCCCAAACCATTAGAGCTGCAGATGCATCGCACGAGAGTAGCAAAAGAAATGGTTAGGTCCCGCATAGTCCTCTTTGGTACCTGGTTGTAGAAACTTGTCAGTTGGCCATTCCATATAGGTTTCTTAAGGATGAACCCTCTTAAAGTTCCATCAGCTCTTCTTGTTAGTTCGACAGCAAGAAAATAAATTTTAGATTCATTTTCTATTTTAAAAACAAACGTTGTTGCTGTATGACAGTTGTTGAATATCTGTAACGGTTGATTAACATCATGACTTAATATATGTGTAAAACTTTGGCACTGTGGTAGTAAGTAATTCAATATTAGTTTGTTTATTAGATATATCACACAGTGCAACAGTATTATTTCCTGGATGACGTTTCGAACAGAATTTATTGTCCATAATCATATGAATTGATATCACACGTGTCGGGTGTAGACTCGTTGATCAAGGATTCAATAATCGACGTTTCTCGCTCTCCACCTAACTATATTACTTCTTGGATTTTTAACCCTCTCCCACCCTATTGTGTGGTTATGCAAGCAGTGAAATTGCTGAGCTTTTTTCTAAATTATGTATCTTCGCGGGGTCAATCAGTTTAATCTTAGCTATATTCTTATGTTCTGACAGGTAATCTGACTAACCCGATCTACTAGTTTAACCTATGTAGTTGACCTCACTCACAATCATTGCAAAGTAATTTATAAATTGTATTATTTTGTCTAATTTGGTCAGCGGGGTCCTTTAGCCTACAGAGCTTGTCTCAGAGTGAGTTTGTAGTTTTAAATGCTGCTTTATTAATAATTCCACGTAGGGTCTCAGATGTCCCGTCCTCATATGGTATGTCTTATATTCTTTCTTATTTGTGCTGTAATTATTAGTCTCACCATTATTTTTATTTTGGTTTCGACCTCTCTTGAACTTTATGAATTTTACAGAATAGCCACTTAAAACCAACAATTCTTCTATCTGTATTATTTCATAAATTCGGTCTTTTGATGTACTACTTAGTCTTGCTGCTCGGTTTGATGGATATTTAATTAAGTCTGCCTTCACATATAACTGATGAGATGAATTGAATTCTAAACATTTATTAGAATGATTCGGGTTTTTTTAAACCCCAGTGTACAGTTTACTTTCTTCCCTTCGTTTTATTTTACAATCTAACATAGCTAATTCTCCTTGTTCATTTTCGAACATAAATGTGAATTTTATTCCCTTTATGTATGTGTGAAGAAATTAAAAATATGTTCTGTTTTTTTAACACAGTGAAAGTGTCATCCGCATATCTTTATATTTTTGGAGTAGGATCAAATGTCTTAAGGGCTATATTTTCCGAGCTATCCATAAAGATATCTGCTATGATAGGAGCCATTGGTGAACTTACATCTTCTGTTTGTCTGTGTATTTTGTCTTGGAATTTAAAGACGGTAGATGTGAGGCATAACTTAATTCTTAAATAATTTTCTTTCTCAATAGGTAGCTTTGTCCATTGACTGATTTCAAGATCTGCAGTTAGTTCTCTTTTAACTGCTTCTAAGGCCATATTGATTGGTATATTAATATAAAGACTAGTTATGTCAAAACTAACCATTGTTTCATCATTCTCTAGTTGAATGTCATTTAGTTTCTTTTTCATTTCATATGAATTAGTTAGTGTAGAGTTTGAACGATTTCTAAAAGGACATAACATTACAGCTAAGTGTTTTGATACTTCATAAGCTGGGGGTATTTCCGAAACCCAGTATTGGCCGTCCTTATGGACGGGTCCATATGAGGAAATTAACAAGCCTGTAGACACTATAATGAATAAGGTTAAAAAACCTACAGTGGATTCAATACGCAGAATGAAGGCGTTACTGAGTGAGTCTAATTTAATGCCTAAAACTATTAATACTAGTAGAATATACATGATACTATTAAAATACATAAGCCGGGTTATCCCATACGACCAATAGTAGATTTCAGAAATACGCAGACATAGGAATTATCAAAACACTCAGCTCTAATATTATGTCCCATTAGAAATCATTCAAACTCTAGGCTAACTAACTAATTCATATGACATGAAAAGGAAACTAAATGACATTCAATTAGAGGATAATGAATAAAAAATGGTTAGTTTTGATATAAAAGTAAATTTATGGTTAACTATTTACCATGATTTATTTTGTTTACATATACATTATATCTTTTCTATTGTCTTCTATTTGACATATTTTTTTCACTGGGTGGATTTTGTTGTGTTAAAGATTAGACTACAACTATAACTCATATTCTGTTTACTTTTGTAACGGTCTGTTGACGTAATATAAACAGAGTAGTGAGTAGGCACCGGTTGAATTATTTCACATTTCACAAACATAAATTTATTTAGTAGTTGGAAACATTTCCGGCGACATAACAATAATAGTTTAAACAGTCAGTCACTTTGACAAGTTTAAATAAGACATTTATGAGACAGATATCGCGCGGTAATGGTATTTTGTAGTTTCTTTACGATCAATTTACAAAATAATACTACAGAATTAGAAGTTAATTGGTGGATGGTGACTAGCAGTGGAATCCAGGATGCACGTTTCTTCCTATTCGGGACTTGTCATATGGATGTACCCACATTCCTCAGTAAGTGATGGTGTTCCCACCGAAGCTCGAACCCAGTGCTCATAGTTTTAAACGTCAAAGCCTTATCTGCTAGACCACTTGGGTCACCAGAGCCACCTGTTGTGCAACTTAATTGAATCCTAGATTTTCCCGTCGATTGATTGGACCGAAGTGCTCGGTCTCAGGTTGACATGTCTGCTTCTTGGATTCCACTGCTAGTCACCATCTACCAATTAACTTTTAATTACATACCCAGACATCGTTAAAACATCTGCACAAGGAACCGACATGTCAACCTCAGACCGAGCACTTTGGTCCAATCAATCGACGGGAAAATCGAAAATTCAATTAAGTAATAATACAGAATATATGACATTTTATCAGTTATAATAAAGAAAAGCACATTTTAATAACCAATCATAGTTCATTAGGTTATGTAGTTCATAGTAGGTTAAGGTTGAAGTTCCCATAGTTTGGAATATAAAGGATTGATCCAAAGTGTTTCCATCACCTTCAATAACCTTGAATAAAAGTTATGTGAAATAACTGAGAAGCTGCCATTCATATTGATTGTGTGACCAGACTTTAAAACACGCCTTCGTATGAATGATAATGGATAACTATAAGGCAAAGTATATCTGGGTTTTCTATGTCATTTAATAACTATTTAGGAATATATTATTTCCTACAACATTGTAACATTCTATTGGTTCTGTCTATATATATGTGTCACCACAATTATAGGTGAACTTGTAGATACAGTGTAAAGTGGGGTCCACAGAATTTCGCTCTCTATTCGTAGGCATTGAAAATGTCCAATATATAAGGAAAAGGGATGCGGCAGAGAATGTGAGTTTGATAGCTGACTGACTCCTCTGAGCTGCCAAGTGCATGATTTGATCATGCATCTTTCTTTGGGTACAAAAGCTGTTTTTTCAGGTGACAGTCTCTCTTTACTGAGACATACAATGAAGTTTTCTGAGTATCCATTAGCTAATAAAACTGAATGTATGCCTTGTAGTTCATTCATTAATGTATCGATGGTGCAAATTTTACGAGGCCTTGAAAACAGGCAGTTCACTAGGGAACATTTATACTGTATGGTAACAAAACTGCTCAAATCAAGCATTTTCCACTTCATATCTTCTGTCAGAATATTGACCTTCTAGTTATTTTATCGTCTTGCCTAGTCAGCGAAATATCCAGGAAGCTCAGTTTGTTATCCGAATCGAATTATGAAGTCATTCAAATAATTGGATGAAAATCACTAAATGGAGTAATGTAATTGTCAATCGACTCATTATAGTCACTAGTAATGAAGGTATCTTTAAAATAAAATTAATACAACGTACACTTGCTGGCGTACCTTTCATTCCTTTCTCCTTATTTAGTATAAATATATCTGCTAACAGAAACGTAAGAGGTTCTGCCACTGCAACACCGTCAATTTCTTTGTATGCCATCCCTTCGAAATCGAATGTAATCTTTTCTCTACATGTCAAGATTATATCTCTGATATAAGTGACAGGTAAAGTTAACCGTATTCCACTGCCTGAGATGTAATAATAAGTACTTTTCAAACAGTTTTTGTGAGTGTTTTGTCAGATGAGTTAGGCAAACTCAACATGTTTGTGTGGTAATTACCATTCAGTGGTGGTTATGTTGTTAAAATTCAACCTTGTACAAATTGGTTGAATGGAGTTATTAGAAGACAGAATTCATCTGCAAAACATAACATATTTGAGCAGTTCATTTCAAACAGTTTGATCATGTATTTACTTCCCAAAACAATTTAGTATTTCTTATAACAAAGGTTTTTTTGTATTTCCCAATGAATGAAAAACGAAACGATATTGTTGTGTTTACTGACGTTCCACTATTTAGTGCTTTATCAAAGTATTATTATCTATAGTTTCGTTTGCAAGGGTTAGTATTGTTTTTACGAGTTGATCACGGATTGATATCAGCTAGAGAACCAAATCGTGATCAACCCGTAGAAACAAAACTGACCCTTACAAACCAAACTATAGAAAATTAATCTGATGCTCGCTAGTGACTTGCTACAGGATGGAGTTTCCTCGACTTCTAGTGAGAAGTTGTGACCAGTGTGGTCCATCCAGATGTCACGTGTGAGGATGGATATCCCACCTACGACAATGGTTGGGGTCGTGCTAAATCACGAATTTGTAGAAGTTAGAATTCATTGGCTGGCCATTGAATCGAGTCCCAGTGGCTGAGTGGTCTACGAGATTGCCTTGTAACCGGAAGGCCCTGGCTTCGAACCCCGGTGGGTGCGTACTGACGATGGTTCCCGAACTAGGATGGAACAGCAGCTGTCCAGTACTCCCTGCTGGTTTTCAATAGTTCTCTAACTGATATCAATCCGTGATCAACTCGTAAAAAGTAGTATTAAACCAAAATTTAAAAATCTCAGCATATATATAACAAAGAGTTAAGAGGTGAGAAAATAGGCTTAGGTCAAATTAAAAGGACATATTGAAGGTAAAAAATAACAATGAAGATCATTAAACCAAATAACAGAGGTAATAGTACATCTGCTATGGTATCGAAAAAAAGGTTACCAGTTTTTATTATAGTTCCCCAGTATGGGGTCATTTTTCGTTGTCAAATCGGTCAACTAATAATGATAACAAAGCCAAGTGTAGATTGTTGGATTTGATAAGTGTATAAAAAAGTGTATATAAAAACAGTGTGTGTTTACATAATGAAATTGCTTATCACATTCGTGTTGATTTTGTCTTCTCTTGGGAAGGGGGATTTTGTAACCAGGTGAAATTCTGTTTTAGTCCATCATTCCTATTCGTCAGACGATTTGGATTCCACTTGATATGAATTGCTTCTGATATTAGACGTTCTTTGTGATTTCTGAAATTTTTCTGGATGATGATTCCACTATTGTCAAAATCGATTTTGTGGCCTGATTCTATAGCGTGTAGACCTATGGCTGATGATTTTTCAAGCTTTTCTTGTTCAGCTGGATTCCTCGCTGATTGAATAGATGCTCTACAGTGTTCATTGCTTCTGATTTTGTTTTCTCGAGATGTTTGTCCGATGTAAATTGCATCTCATTCCAAGCAAGCATTTTATTTCATAGACACAATTAGATAGAGAATCTTTAGGGATTTGGTCTTTTATATGGACAAAGTAGTTTCGCAATGTGTCTGATGTTTTGAAGAAAACTCTGATGTCGAGCTGATTGAGTACTCTTCTGATATCGTCTGACGTCTCTGATCAGTATGGAATGACAACTGTTGAGGTCCATATTTTCGGAATACGTTTTCAATACCATAGCAGATGTACTATTACCTCTGTTATTTGGTTTAATGATCTTAATTGTTATTTTTACCTTCAATATGTCCGTTTAACTTGACCTAAGTCTATTTTCTCACCCCTTAACTCTTTGTTATATATATGCTGAGATTTTGTAAATTCCAGTTTAATAATACTTTCTTAAAGCTATTAGCAGCATTAAATAGCGAAACGTCAGTAAACACAACAATATCGTTTTGTTTTTCATTCATTGGGAAATACAAGAAAACCTTTATTATCATGAATATCATAAACCGAATGCTCGAATTTTTTCAAACTGTCAAAAGTGAACTTGGTTCGGGCAAATGTAATTTCGTATTACCCTCCTGCTACTTTGGTAATCTCTATTTACCTTCACCCCCACCCTCCTGAACTCTGTAACCGTAGTTGTTTTGATCGTGTACTTTTGATCTGTTTGTTCTTTTGCATAACATTTCACTCAAATTTGATTTTCACTGACTGAATTGAACTCACTATTAAGCTTCTAAATCTACTAAATTAAATTATTTTATCTATTTTATAATAATACTTCACTGTTTATCCCCACCCTCCTGAACTCTCTATCATAAAATGTAGAAATTAACTCTGGTGTTCTAACTTGTATTTTGTCTCTAATCTATCCTTGTTTCCAAGCGAATGCTGAACTTTACCTTCTTATTTAATTACTATACACACAGTTGCTCTTTTAACACTAAATAATGGTCTAATTACATCATCTTTGAAATTATCTCGCCTATACTTTCTATCTATAACTTGAAGTCAATGCAATAAGTGTGTTCAGACACCATTTTGCAGCTTAGAATTGATTTATTTTGGGTGTGAGCAGTTGAAGAGGATCAACGAAATTAAACGAGTTCGTATTATCCTGAAGATATGTTCGTTTTTTCCTTATTTATTCTATCTGATTATACTGCCAAGATTAGTGTTAGTCACTATCCTTCTTGTTCTGAAATCCTGTATCAAGTTGTTTATTTTTAACTGTCATCGTATCGTGCAAATGTATCAAAGAAAAACTTTTTCTTCTAATAATCTAAGTTAAAAGGCTACGTCTACCACACCAGTATATAAGTAAGTAATGCGAGGCTAATTTCCTGAACAGCATTATGGCGTGAACAAAGTTAGTCTAGATTTATGTTAGTTTTGTCATATTACAGGTGGTTTACCGGTTACCCAATTGAATTTTGAATTTTCATTACAGCTTGACTGCACACCGTATTTTTGGCACAAGTATGGAATTTTAAGCGAGTGATATAGGTAGTCCAAGTTTTGCAGGCCGACCATTGATATCAGGTGTGTGTCAGTGGGGAATCGAACCCCGGCGAGAGTATTAACCGCTGTGTCACCGACGCACATATAAAGGGAGGACTGTGAGGCTTCACCTTTGACAAAAACTGCATGCCTAAGCGCACCCGACTAGGGTCCGTTGCGAGTTTCGACCCACGGAAGTGAAGTGGTGAGCTTCCACCCCGGGTCAGAGTTTTCTTGATCACCCTGAACTCGGCGCCAGGTTTTTTTTTACAGAGGTCTCGCTATTGAAATTTTATTAGTATCTGAAACATAAAATAGTATTTGCTTTTCGGCGTTGAAGTAACAAAAGTAGCACTGGATTCAATCGATTCAACATTGATCCCTTTAAAATTAATCATAACTAAACAGAAAAACGTATTTATTGCGTTTGTTTTAAGTGCATTGAAATAGGACAGTTGGTAGACACTACCTCGATCAGTCGAATGAGAATTCAGTATTAAAATGAAAAATAATAAAAGTATAGAAATTTAATCAGTGTTAGAATTTAGGGTTACAAGAAATTAGCTATTTGTTTATATCTGCGTAACCTCTACTCTAAATATCGAACGAAATCTTTGCATAGTGATATTTTTCATTTGCCTAGTGATGCCTTACACCAGAATCCATGGTGTGATTTCATCCTACCTGGGACTCTTCAGACAAATGAGTTGATGTCAACCAGTGACTGATGGTATTCTTGAACCCATCACTCATCGTTGGGATTGTCAGATTATCGTCCACTAGGCTACTGGACCACAACAACCACCACCTGTTTGAGTTATTTTGTGTCTACCATTGCTTGATTTATTTTGCACTGAAATAGCCTTGTGGATAACTGTCCGACATTTGATACGATGCATCGTAGGTTCGAGTGTCACTGAGAACCCTATCATCCGATGAGTGGTGCAGGTGCATTCATTTGATGAGTCCCCATTAGGATGAACCTGACATCCTGCATTTAACTACCAGCTGTCGTCAACAAAAAGCATTAGGTTAGCCTTCAGGGATTGTTGAGACGTCAGTGACAGAAGCCGACACATGTCAATAAGTACTAGCATTTCGGTGTATTATAAATCAATTAACAGGAAATACATATTTACTTTTAAAGCAGTAGTAGTATTTGATTTGTTTATGTGATGAGTGAATAGTCATTTAATAATATTGTAAACATATATGAACTGCTATTAAAAAGTTTCCTTCTTCTGATCTAATTGTTGGTAAATAAATCCTTGAGACATTGAAAATTATCGAAAGTTTATTTTCTGAGTTCACCGACTGAATAATAATAATAATAAACATACTCGAAACCAACCCTAAGTTTATTGACTATCCAAAAAATGCTTAAATATTGGTTCCACCTGCGGGAATAATTGATATATATATATATGCACCTAACTTATACAATTATTGTTAAACACTACACCTTTCGGTTTTAATGTTAAAAACTTATACTAAGGTAGGAATTTTTGTGTGATTGAAAAATAATTCAATTTCTTATTTACAATTCAGCTACTTTTGGTAACATTATGTCTTCAAATTATCCAACATGAGTGTGGAATTGTAGCTCCTAGAAAAAGTAAGCTATTCAGAAATTTAATGTTCTTGTAAAAGTCTAACTATGATATGTTGTTAATTGGCAGTTAAGGGGTTTGTGTTCTATGTAATGTGTCGACAATTGTGACTAAGGACGACACAGTTTTTGAAGGATGACTTAATAAATTACTTCGTCTCGATGTATTATTCATTTTTCATACTTGTTCACCTAGAAAATTAAGTAATTGAAACATGTGAATTTCCCAGTGCCTTGTTTCTACTGGGCGAAAATGATCTGACTCTGATGGCATTTGAGCCACATAGACGAATGTTGTGATGACGTTTTCATCCACGACTTGATATGAATTGATAGATGCTGATAAAAGATGACATTCATCATGTTCATCTGCTTGATTAATCTTGGAAAAACTGATCACCTGAGGGTTGTTAAATAAGAGGAATTCAATGCTGATTGATACATTTGGTCATTTAAAGTGTATAAAATATTCAAGTGAGTCTAGCAGCATATTATGGTTGTGAGGGGTTTTGATTTTAAAAGTATGAGGAATCCAGCTGTTCCCTGTGTACACCCTCACTCCATCTGTTTTCGTGACTAAGATGACTGACTCACTGGCATCAACATGAAGAAAACTAAACAGTTAGGTAATTGACGTATTCTCATGCCTCCTAGACCGTTGATGTTTTGGCCTTTTCATGCCTTTAAAACAATAAACACAAACTTTGTGTACCTTTTGTTGATTGAATTAGCAAGCAGTTTCTGTACTTATCACTAACTAAAATTTCAGTAGAGAACCACTCAGAGGGACGACAGTTGTAGGAGCTATTTTGAACTGATGCAATAGCCGGAACCCTGAAGGACATGCAGTCAGTCATGTATTGTCCACAGTGTTCCACACAATTATCCTTAAGATTCTCCCAGAAAACGCAGACACACAGTATGGGTTGAAACTCAATTAGACAATTTCACACAATTGGGAATAGTGAATGGGATAATGACAATGTATTATTAGGCCATGAAACACACACACTTTGCCACTTAGTTTGAAGGTGAATGAACAATCTGGTGTGACTCTTCGACCCATGGCTTCAAGCAGTGTATCAAAGGGAGGGCATCCACCAGTCAACACCTTTTCCTGATCGCAAAATTCAACTCTCGCTCAAACGAATGAGTATATGCGTGAATAATGATTTTGGTGTATTCCTTGCAGAGTACTTGAATTGTCTGGGTGACATGGTTCTGGCGCTAGTCCGAATTTCAGTTTTACTCGTTAGTCAGCTTTTATCTCACTGGATATTTTCACATCTTTTGAAGAATGCTTCCAATCTATTTCAGAATGAGCACAATGAACTAATACCATAATCTTTCGTCCACTATTTGTCTGAAGTAGTGCGTGCATTATGAATCTCAATAGACAATTGTCATACTTAAGCGAAAGCTATGATGTAATTCCTAGACACATTCAGGAATGAGTCTAGCAGAAGTGATCTATCCTAAAGAATGAACTCTTGTCATCATAAACTTGGGACTGGAGATTCCGATAGCTGTGTATCCGTCTGTTGTATATTTGGAATATCCTCATTTTAATGAGGTGTATCTATATAAGCAGAATATAAGGAAACACTGTTGAAGGTGTTATCTGACTCAAATCTTCATTTACATATGCATCCCAAAGAGCTATCGATAATTGGGTGAAGAGTGTAAAGTATTCTTTGTGTAAGCGTTACTTAGACCAACATTGATTAGTAATTTGTATTATGTATGGTTTATAATAATGATTTAACAAAATAGTGTAGTGTGAGTGACTTTAAAGCTTACTATATTTTGACTACTTCTATTTATGTCGAGAATAAGCAATATGAAGAGGAGGTTTTATTTTCTCACTATCAGTGTAACTCATCTAATTGATTAATTATATTTCAGTTATATTTATTGGTGACACAGAATGTGCCTATACACGTAAAACAAGTTTTACACAGATGGATACCTTCATCCTGAAGTAAAATAAATGAACATTATCCTGGATGAATGATAAAGGGCTTGAAAATGGATGTTATCGCTTAACCTACAGTTCTTTTTATTTCGACAAATATTCCATAGGTGTAATAAGGCCTTCAATGAATATTCTGTGAATTTATTTTCTTTCATCTCTTCACTTGTGTAAGGTATTTGGTAATGAATCTCCTGATGATCGAATGAAAACTTTTTATATTCATCTGTATATTGAAATAGTACCTTGGAGAGATGTTTTCAAAAAGTATCATTCCCAAAGTATAACTTTAAATATTTTATTTATCAAGGTGTTGTCAGAAATTCGCCGAATGCATCTTCGAATGTTTCACGAATTTTTCATCCGGTGAAATCACTTTCACTTCATTTCTGTAGATCATCAAGTGGGATAAATTGTTCTGATCCCAAGTCGAGTAAGTGTTTAAAATTTTCCAAATATTAATTACCACTTCTATTTGATATTACACACAAGTGGTTGACAGAGTGCTTGTGATTGTTTGCACCTATTTCACTCTCCTTACTGATAACTTTGGTGTCTCCTTCTTTGCGGATAAATCTTTCGCCTTTTCCGTGGGGAGGCACAATACAATGAGTCTTGTGTGCGTCAGTGGCACAGTGGTTAGGACTTTCGCCGACCAAGCATATGGTCCGAGGTTCGATCCCCTGCCGACTCACACCTGATATCTATGGTCGGCCTGCAAAATTTGGGCTACCGATATCCATGCTGAAAATTCCATACTTGTACCAAAAATACGGTGTGGCATCAAGCTGAAATCAAAAATTAAAAATTAAAAAAAAATTAATTCTGCTCGTGATGACGTCATGCTGAGCTTGGGTATTTTTTGTTGTCTGACTGTCGATAAGCGGCAGGTAAACAAAACCTCGGCTTTAATCTTCATTAAATCCGGTCATTCAAGTAAAAAACACAGTCTAACCTAAAGTTATGTCTAGTGAGTGTTTCGAACAGTAAACATATTTGTATGGTTTTGTTTTTACTCTGTGTAAGTGGGATATAGTTCTTTCAAAATTTTGTTATTTTCCATGGTTTCGGCTTCTTAAAGTTTACAAGCTGATGATCCATATTTACTTGAAGAATTCATTTGAGTTTGTAGTCCTTTTGTGTTCAGAAATATGTATATAATTCCAGAATGTTTCAAAATACCTATTGGTGATATGTGAAACAGTGACTTCTGATTGTTAAACGGTCCAAATATTTTTTACATTTTCTAATGTATTAGATTTAGTTCCCAGTTTAAGAGGTATCGGTTACCAATTAGTCTTAAAGAATAATTTGCCCTATATCTCATAAAGTTGCCACTATCATTTATATTGATTAGTGTAATACAACTCTGGTGACTTATACCGAATATAACTAATACCAAAGATTAATAATACTCGTTTAAATATTGAATAGCACTACTCATATACATGGCTAAATATTTAGTACCACAAATTAGTGAGTTCAGAGTTTTCATGGATTTCAGTAATCCTCCGTGTTGTATAATTCTTAACTGCTCTTGATACCATATTCTTTGTCGTCAGACGTTTCACTTTCAAAATGATATTCAGTATAATTTTCAAGAAAAACAATGGTAAAATTGACAAAAAAGAATTTTCAGAGAGAGAGAGAGAGAACAAGTTGCGCGTTTATTCCTCATTATCCAAAAATACTATTGAATACAATTCTTAATACTGTGTTTGCGTCAGAGTAACTGACCTTTTAAAAAGGCTTGAGTAGATTATTGTACTGACAAGTAGTGACCAATTCAGATTTATTGACTGAGGATAAAAGGCTTGGAGCCTATGTTAATCCCTTTCTTGTAAATTTCTGTGCTTATCCAAACCCTTCTTGAATGATGAATCAGTTGAGGCTGCCGACACCACTTCTTCTGAGAGTCACTTCCAAGTGTTTATGACTCGGTGTGAGGACTAGTACTCAACAGAAATATGATTTCTTCTTGGCTTTTCAACTCTTTTGCTATGTCGTCTAAGGTGTTCTGACCTCGGGGAAAGGGAAAGAGAGGATAGATCAGGTCCGTAGTCATTATTTAAAATTTTAAGCACTGTAATTTAATCTCCTCTGTGCCTAAGATATAATAAGAGGAGGAGATTTAAACTGTCTAGTCTTTCCTCGTATGATAAGTTAGTCATGCTGAGAATCATACGTGTTGCCTTCCTTTGGACTTTTTCTAGAATATATGAGTCCCCTTTAGGACAAGGACTGGCTGTCTGGAAAGAGTTTTCCAGTCTTGACCTCACCAGAGATGTATATAAGGAGGTAAACACGTCTCTGGTGATTCTAGGAAAAGCTCTGAGAATTACCCATAAGGATCTGAAACTACGTGAAGCTACCGCGCGACAGT
The DNA here is from genome assembly GCA_944472135.2 of Trichobilharzia regenti. Classification (NCBI taxonomy): domain Eukaryota; kingdom Metazoa; phylum Platyhelminthes; class Trematoda; order Strigeidida; family Schistosomatidae; genus Trichobilharzia; species Trichobilharzia regenti. Next base: position 31,908,720 of record OX235264.1, on the reverse strand, counting down.
GTGTTGTAGTTTTTAAATCGTGACTTACTATGATACCTAAATCCAAATGAGTCTGAACTCATTGGAGTGTTATTCCCTCTAGTTCGTAGGAGCTGATGCTTGCTTGTCCGATGCTCATGGTAGCACATTTTGTTATATTGATAGGGAGCATTCATTCTCTGGACCACTCTGACAATTTGTTGAGGTTCTCTTGCAACATGAGCGTATCACTGTCGCCCTTCAGCTCTCTCCAAATTTTTTGGCCATCTGCATATACGACCATTTGGGAAATCGGTGAAAAGAGATAACTCATTGATATACACAGTATAAACACTAATCAATGACGACTAAAAGTAAATGGCATATTGTTAAGTTATTCAAAAGATACAGAATTATGACTGAACTGATATTTGCATAGATTTATTCTAATCTATTTGATAAATCTAGTGACATGTCGTTCACTTTTAGTCGTCAGTGACACAGTTGTCTTCATGCGTAAATGTGTAATGTATGTCAGAAACTAATTGAAACTCCTCCTTTTATTCATGATAATTTCAATGTAATTATATATATATATATCTTTCATGTAACAAAACGTTTTTATTTGTTTATTCTTTTTCCTCGACTTCATTTTATCAGTACAATCACAAAACACAAGTGATATCAGTCGCAATATACCAATTGCACATTTGGTTCCAGCAAATCATGAACTGAAATCGATATCTATTAATTTTGATGCAAAATGCCTATCTCAGTATAATCCATGTGAGTCGAACTCTTTTTCCGATCTACTGATGAATAGACACATTGAATGTAAAGACAGTTGGTGGTTGTCAGAGAGCAGAAAAAAAGATTTGAGATTTTTTAACCGTTAACAAAGAATAAACTAAATGAAAGGCAATGAAGTAATCTTTTGATAATATAAAATGGATTTACACAGTTACGCAATATTCTATTAAACCTTTCTAAAGTGTTGTTAGTGCGTCAGTGGCATAGCGGTTAGGACGCTCCCCAACCATGCACATGGTCCGGGGTTCGATTCCTGACCGACAAGGCACTCCTTTACCTCACTAAGCCAGAAATAAAAAAACTGGTAAAGAGGAAAGGTTGGGCATGGGGCTAGAAACCCGATCCTGTAAAAATGAACACTACACTACAGAAACTTCAAGCCACTACCTTGAAGCCTTATGTCCCACTGGGGAACTTGAAGGAAAAAAAGTGTTGTTAGATTAAAGATTGGGTTGATGTGCAAAACCAGTTAAATAGTTACAAAAACTAATTTGTCATTGTTGTTTAGTACTGGTTTAGCTTTGAGAGAAAACTACAGAGTTTTATTACTTAGAATGAATAAAGTAGTATTTCTAAACTAGACAAAAATATTAATATCTTTAATGATTTAATTTGCAATTATATATAGGTGCACAAGTGAGCCTTAATGTAAGCGGCGTTAAGCAGAATATTTCAACTGATGGAAATGTTATTTCTGGATTGATACAAACAGGTAAGATGTATTCAAATTTCAGAAAGTGACTTACATTTTATTAGATGAATAAATAAATGAACGGTTGTCACTAGCGACTTGCCCTATTCAGGTAGGTAGTTACTTGGGGTTCTAGTGAGAAGTCGTGACCAGTAGGGTGCAGTAGGTCGGGTGTGAGGATGAACACTTGCTGAAGACATTGGCTAGGGGTCGCGCTATGTCGTGAATTGGCAGAAGTTAGGATCCATGGATCATCGGATAGGGTCCCAGTGGCTTAATGGTCTACGAGGTCGCTAGTCTTGTAACCAGAAAGGCCTGGGTTCGAATCCCCATGGGTGTGCATTGCTGAAGAGTCCTAAAGTAGGATGAGACAGCTGTCCAGTACTCCCAGCTGGTTTTCCAATGGTTCTCTAACTAATATCAGCTCATGATGAAATCCTGTAACCAATCAATCAAAACCCTACAAACCAACACTTGAACATAAATTAAACGTTTGAAGAAAAATATTCTCCATGAAACTATTAATTAAGAGAATATCGAAAGTAGTGGACATGAAAAAAGCATCGGCAGGTTAAATATAGACAAAAATCGGAAAACAGAATGAGATATGCATGAAAAGGTACAAGGCTAATCCACGAATAAGACAGGAAACAGATCACACTAAAACGATATTAAAATAAATAAGCATTGACAAGAGGCATATAGAAAATGAGTGAAGATAAGCAAAAACACATAAATGAGAAAACCATAGGAACGTAGATAACTAAAACGGATGGGGATTTATTATTTGATTTCCTTGAGTATTTCGGCAGAGTTAGCCCAAACAGAGCAGAGAAAAGGAGAATGAATCTTATCAAAACATTTAATAGTCAAAATCCTAAAAAGGATTTCCTTTCAGACCCTTATCGGTATGCCAATAATTTCTCAAGTGTTACACTAGATAAATTACAGTTAGAAGCATTATCATTGGGTCTTAGATTTTTTGACGAAAGATATAAGATCAACCAACTTGATACCAATATCCAATATGAAAACCTCCTCCTACAAGCACAAGATTTGATCCCATCGTCAGATGATGAATTCACTAGGTTTAAAACTATACTAATCAACAGTTGTTAGCAGTAGAAAAACACTAGCCATTGTAGCAAAAGCCAGCTGATTTAACAGAGTTAGGAAGCCCTTAGAAAGTTAAGGAACAACGAAAACAATATAATCAATAGACCTGACAAAGCAGCTGGAGTATTACTGATGAATAAGTGTGATTATGTTGACAAAATGAATTCGCTTTTAACGGATGAAACGAAATGCCAAAAGCTTACCAACACAACTTATCTAGAAGGAAAGGCTGAAAAGCAGCTAACAAATATGCTTAAGAAGCTGAGATAGAGTGGATTATTCTCAGAGACAGCCTACAACCGTCTTAAACCTACTGGAAGTAATACTTCACGATTGTACGATCTGCCCAAAGTACATAAACCAGGACTTCCTCTTCGCCCAATCTTAGACATGTCTAATTCCACCGACCATGGAGCGGTAAAGTGGGTAGGTGAACGCCTCCAACTATTGCACAAGAATGTGGTAAATCACAGGGTTTAAGACGTTTTTGAATTCATTTCTAATGTACATGATATCAAAGTAAAATTGGAAACACATGATGTCGTAAGATGTCACATTACTGTTCACCAATTTACCACTTATGGAGACTGTGGAATTCATATGCCAAGAGATACTAGAAAAGCAGTTGGATAATACAACTCCAATTATTAGTCTCAAACATCTGTTTCTAAGATGCAATATGAATGCACCTTTCACATTAAACAATATTTATTACAGTCAAATCGACGGTATTGGCATGGGTTCAGCACTGGGTCCAATTTTGGTGGATTTCTTTGATCCTAAACTCGAAAAACGCGCGTAATAGATAAAATGCATTCTTATTTTCGTTATGATTACGATAAAAATAATATCCCTGATGAGCAAAATGACAAGACCAAAATCTGAATAATATTAGATGATGCAAAACTATCGAAAATCATTACATGTAAAGAAGAAAGTGATGGTAGTAGACAGTGGCTCGAAGATAAATAAGGTAAAATAGCGGTTGAAAAAGTCAGAGAGGGTTAAAAAATTATCATTGCAGGGAAATATAGAAAGTCCTCAAATTCAAAAGATGAGAGGGAGAGTGAGGGAGCGAGCAGGTGAGTAGGTGATTCAGTGTGTGAGTGTGGTGTCCACAGCGTGTTGGAATAATTCTCCATGATGAGTTTGGCGTGAGAGATGGGGAGTGTGAAATATTCCGAGGCGAATGAGACATGCGTGTGTTGCAGAGTGAAGCGAAACATCAGGGTGGAAGTCGAATCGCAAGCATGCAAATCTCATTCATGACAAGCAAGATCGGGAATCTACACAGGCACACTCAATCCCTCAGTCACACAATCACGCACACACTCACTGTCACACGTGACGAACACTTCCACAGAACCACACAAAATCTCCCAACCACAGGCACACACACATGCACGCACACACACAGACACACTCACACACAGACTGTCGCCTATCCACATCCACATAGACTGAAACGTGTAATCTGACACGCACACCCATCGACATTCGCCTTGACAATGACAATCTGATTGAGTCGATCTGTCACATACACAACCTAGTGACACAGTCCTCTCCTTCTTCTCTCTTCCAGGTGGAACGACGAAGCCACAGACTGAGGAATTCGTCAACGTGACGGACAAGTTCGGAAAGGTGGTGGCTCGACACCGACGCAGGAGGAGGCGAACAACAACCGTAAAAGGACCACTCGGTAAGTCACATTCGCCTCACTCGATTCACAGTGTCACACTGTGTCAACCGACCAATGTCAATATGCTTGTCGATGTTGTTCAGTGTGTTGGTCAATGGAGGATGTGTGTTGTCAATGTGTTGGACAGTGAAGGTGTTTGTGACCAGGATTTCCTATGTGTGATGGTTGACGTGGGGCTGAATTCGAAGATTGTCACAGTGTGTGTTGTGTGTGACTTCGAGTGTGAGTGTGAGTGAGTGTGTGCGTTTGAGTGACTGTGAATTCGTCTGCATTCGAACCAATCGATAGGCAGATTTCGAGGTGTGTGTGTGTGTGTGTGTGAGTGTGAATGAAAGTATATATGATATATATAATGAGTAAGTGAGTGGGTGAGTGAGTGAGTGAGTGAGTGAGTGGGTGATTCAGTGTGTGAGTGTGGTGTCCACGGCGTGTTGGAATAATTTTGATGATGAGTTTGGCGTGAGAGATGAGGAGTGTGAAATATTCCGAGGCGAATGAGACATGCGTGTGTTGCAGAGTGAAGCGAAACATCAGGGTGGAAGTCGAATCGCAAGCATGCAAATCTCATTCATGACAAGCAAGATCGGGAATCTACACAGGCACACTCAATCCCTCAAACACACTAACACGCACACACTCACTGTCACACGTGACGAACACTTCCACAGAACCACACAAAATCTCCCAACCACAGGCACACACACATGCACGCACACACACAGACACACTCACACACAGACTGTCGCCTATCCACATCCACATAGACTGAAACGTGTAATCTGACACGCACACCCATCGACATTCGCCTTGACAATGACAATCTGATTGAGTCGATCTGTCACATACACAACCTAGTGACACAGTCCTCTCCTTCTTCTCTCTTCCAGGTGGAACGACGAAGCCACAGACTGAGGAATTCGTCAACGTGACGGACAAGTTCGGAAAGGTGGTGGCTCGACACCGACGCAGGAGGAGGCGAACAACAACCGTAAAAGGACCACTCGGTAAGTCACATTCGCCTCACTCGATTCACAGTGTCACACTGTGTCAACCGACCAATGTCAATATGCTTGTCGATGTTGTTCAGTGTGTTGGTCAATGGAGGATGTGTGTTGTCAATGTGTTGGACAGTGAAGGTGTTTGTGACCAGGATTTCCTATGTGTGATGGTTGACGTGGGGCTGAATTCGAAGATTGTCACAGTGTGTGTTGTGTGTGACTTCGAGTGTGAGTGTGAGTGAGTGTGTGCGTTTGAGTGACTGTGAATTCGTCTGCATTCGAACCAATCGATAGGCAGATTTCGAGGTGTGTGTGTGTGTGTGTGTGTGAGTGTGAATGAAAGTATATATGATATATATAATGAGTAAGTGAGTGGGTGAGTGAGTGAGTGAGTGAGTGAGTGGGTGATTCAGTGTGTGAGTGTGGTGTCCACGGCGTGTTGGAATAATTCTCCATGATGAGTTTGGCGTGAGAGATGAGGAGTGTGAAATATTCCGAGGCGAATTAGACATGCGTGTGTTGCAGAGTGAAGCGAAACATCAGGGTGGAAGTCGAATCGCAAGCATGCAAATCTCATTCATGACAAGCAAGATCGGGAATCTACACAGGCACACTCAATCCCTCAGTCACACAATCACGCACACACTCACTGTCACACGTGACGAACACTTCCACAGAACCACACAAAATCTCCCAACCACAGGCACACACACATGCACGCACACACACAGACACACTCACACACAGACTGTCGCTTATCCACATCCACATAGACTGAAACGTGTAATCTGACACGCACACCCATCGACATTCGCCTTGACAATGACAATCTGATTGAGTCGATCTGTCACATACACAACCTAGTGACACAGTCCTCTCCTTCTTCTCTCTTCCAGGTGGAACGACGAAGCCACAGACTGAGGAATTCGTCAACGTGACGGACAAGTTCGGAAAGGTGGTGGCTCGACACCGACGCAGGAGGAGGCGAACAACAACCGTAAAAGGACCACTCGGTAAGTCACATTCGCCTCACTCGATTCACAGTGTCACACTGTGTCAACCGACCAATGTCAATATGCTTGTCGATGTTGTTCAGTGTGTTGGTCAATGGAGGATGTGTGTTGTCAATGTGTTGGACAGTGAAGGTGTTTGTGACCAGGATTTCCTATGTGTGATGGTTGACGTGGGGCTGAATTCGAAGATTGTCACAGTGTGTGTTGTGTGTGACTTCGAGTGTGAGTGTGAGTGAGTGTGTGCGTTTGAGTGACTGTGAATTCGTCTGCATTCGAACCAATCGATAGGCAGATTTCGAGGTGTGTGTGTGTGTGTGTGTGAGTGTGAATGAAAGTATATATGATATATATAATGAGTAAGTGAGTGTGAGTGAGTGAGTGAGTGAGTGAGTGGGTGATTCAGTGTGTGAGTGTGGTGTCCACGGCGTGTTGGAATAATTTTCGATGATGAGTTTGGCGTGAGAGATGAGGAGTGTGAAATATTCCGAGGCGAATGAGACATGCGTGTGTTGCAGAGTGAAGCGAAACATCAGGGTGGAAGTCGAATCGCAAGCATGCAAATCTCATTCATGACAAGCAAGATCGGGAATCTACACAGGCACACTCAATCCCTCAAACACACTAACACGCACACACTCACTGTCACACGTGACGAACACTTCCACAGAACCACACAAAATCTCCCAACCACAGGCACACACACATGCACGCACACACACAGACACACTCACACACAGACTGTCGCTTATCCACATCCACATAGACTGAAACGTGTAATCTGACACGCACACCCATCGACATTCGCCTTGACAATGACAATCTGATTGAGTCGATCTGTCACATACACAACCTAGTGACACAGTCCTCTCCTTCTTCTCTCTTCCAGGTGGAACGACGAAGCCACAGACTGAGGAATTCGTCAACGTGACGGACAAGTTCGGAAAGGTGGTGGCTCGACACCGACGCAGGAGGAGGCGAACAACAACCGTAAAAGGACCACTCGGTAAGTCACATTCGCCTCACTCGATTCACAGTGTCACACTGTGTCAACCGACCAATGTCAATATGCTTGTCGATGTTGTTCAGTGTGTTGGTCAATGGAGGATGTGTGTTGTCAATGTGTTGGACAGTGAAGGTGTTTGTGACCAGGATTTCCTATGTGTGATGGTTGACGTGGGGCTGAATTCGAAGATTGTCACAGTGTGTGTTGTGTGTGACTTCGAGTGTGAGTGTGAGTGAGTGTGTGCGTTTGAGTGACTGTGAATTCGTCTGCATTCGAACCAATCGATAGGCAGATTTCGAGGTGTGTGTGTGTGTGTGTGTGAGTGTGAATGAAAGTATATATGATATATATAATGAGTAAGTGAGTGAGTGAGTGAGTGAGTGAGTGAGTGGGTGATTCAGTGTGTGAGTGTGGTGTCCACGGCGTGTTGGAATAATTTTGATGATGAGTTTGGCGTGAGAGATGAGGAGTGTGAAATATTCCGAGGCGAATGAGACATGCGTGTGTTGCAGAGTGAAGCGAAACATCAGGGTGGAAGTCGAATCGCAAGCATGCAAATCTCATTCATGACAAGCAAGATCGGGAATCTACACAGGCACACTCAATCCCTCAAACACACTAACACGCACACACTCACTGTCACACGTGACGAACACTTCCACAGAACCACACAAAATCTCCCAACCACAGGCACACACACATGCACGCACACACACAGACACACTCACACACAGACTGTCGCTTATCCACATCCACATAGACTGAAACGTGTAATCTGACACGCACACCCATCGACATTCGCCTTGACAATGACAATCTGATTGAGTCGATCTGTCACATACACAACCTAGTGACACAGTCCTCTCCTTCTTCTCTCTTCCAGGTGGAACGACGAAGCCACAGACTGAGGAATTCGTCAACGTGACGGACAAGTTCGGAAAGGTGGTGGCTCGACACCGACGCAGGAGGAGGCGAACAACAACCGTAAAAGGACCACTCGGTAAGTCACATTCGCCTCACTCGATTCACAGTGTCACACTGTGTCAACCGACCAATGTCAATATGCTTGTCGATGTTGTTCAGTGTGTTGGTCAATGGAGGATGTGTGTTGTCAATGTGTTGGACAGTGAAGGTGTTTGTGACCAGGATTTCCTATGTGTGATGGTTGACGTGGGGCTGAATTCGAAGATTGTCACAGTGTGTGTTGTGTGTGACTTCGAGTGTGAGTGTGAGTGAGTGTGTGCGTTTGAGTGACTGTGAATTCGTCTGCATTCGAACCAATCGATAGGCAGATTTCGAGGTGTGTGTGTGTGTGTGTGTGAGTGTGAATGAAAGTATATATGATATATATAATGAGTAAGTGAGTGAGTGAGTGAGTGAGTGAGTGAGTGGGTGATTCAGTGTGTGAGTGTGGTGTCCACGGCGTGTTGGAATAATTCTCCATGATGAGTTTGGCGTGAGAGATGGGGAGTGTGAAATATTCCGAGGCGAATGAGACATGCGTGTGTTGCAGAGTGAAGCGAAACATCAGGGTGGAAGTCGAATCGCAAGCATGCAAATCTCATTCATGACAAGCAAGATCGGGAATCTACACAGGCACACTCAATCCCTCAGTCACACAATCACGCACACACTCACTGTCACACGTGACGAACACTTCCACAGAACCACACAAAATCTCCCAACCACAGGCACACACACATGCACGCACACACACAGACACACTCACACACAGACTGTCGCCTATCCACATCCACATAGACTGAAACGTGTAATCTGACACGCACACCCATCGACATTCGCCTTGACAATGACAATCTGATTGAGTCGATCTGTCACATACACAACCTAGTGACACAGTCCTCTCCTTCTTCTCTCTTCCAGGTGGAACGACGAAGCCACAGACTGAGGAATTCGTCAACGTGACGGACAAGTTCGGAAAGGTGGTGGCTCGACACCGACGCAGGAGGAGGCGAACAACAACCGTAAAAGGACCACTCGGTAAGTCACATTCGCCTCACTCGATTCACAGTGTCACACTGTGTCAACCGACCAATGTCAATATGCTTGTCGATGTTGTTCAGTGTGTTGGTCAATGGAGGATGTGTGTTGTCAATGTGTTGGACAGTGAAGGTGTTTGTGACCAGGATTTCCTATGTGTGATGGTTGACGTGGGGCTGAATTCGAAGATTGTCACAGTGTGTGTTGTGTGTGACTTCGAGTGTGAGTGTGAGTGAGTGTGTGCGTTTGAGTGACTGTGAATTCGTCTGCATTCGAACCAATCGATAGGCAGATTTCGAGGTGTGTGTGTGTGTGTGTGAGTGTGAATGAAAGTATATATGATATATATAATGAGTAAGTGAGTGGGTGAGTGAGTGAGTGAGTGGGTGATTCAGTGTGTGAGTGTGGTGTCCACGGCGTGTTGGAATAATTCTCCATGATGAGTTTGGCGTGAGAGATGGGGAGTGTGAAATATTCCGAGGCGAATGAGACATGCGTGTGTTGCAGAGTGAAGCGAAACATCAGGGTGGAAGTCGAATCGCAAGCATGCAAATCTCATTCATGACAAGCAAGATCGGGAATCTACACAGGCACACTCAATCCCTCAGTCACACAATCACGCACACACTCACTGTCACACGTGACGAACACTTCCACAGAACCACACAAAATCTCCCAACCACAGGCACACACACATGCACGCACACACACACAGACTGTCGCTTATCCACATCCACATAGACTGAAACGTGTAATCTGACACGCACACCCATCGACATTCGCCTTGACAATGACAATCTGATTGAGTCGATCTGTCACATACACAACCTAGTGACACAGTCCTCTCCTTCTTCTCTCTTCCAGGTGGAACGACGAAGCCACAGACTGAGGAATTCGTCAACGTGACGGACAAGTTCGGAAAGGTGGTGGCTCGACACCGACGCAGGAGGAGGCGAACAACAACCGTAAAAGGACCACTCGGTAAGTCACATTCGCCTCACTCGATTCACAGTGTCACACTGTGTCAACCGACCAATGTCAATATGCTTGTCGATGTTGTTCAGTGTGTTGGTCAATGGAGGATGTGTGTTGTCAATGTGTTGGACAGTGAAGGTGTTTGTGACCAGGATTTCCTATGTGTGATGGTTGACGTGGGGCTGAATTCGAAGATTGTCACAGTGTGTGTTGTGTGTGACTTCGAGTGTGAGTGTGAGTGAGTGTGTGCGTTTGAGTGACTGTGAATTCGTCTGCATTCGAACCAATCGATAGGCAGATTTCGAGGTGTGTGTGTGTGTGTGTGTGAGTGTGAATGAAAGTATATATGATATATATAATGAGTAAGTGAGTGAGTGAGTGAGTGAGTGAGTGGGTGATTCAGTGTGTGAGTGTGGTGTCCACGGCGTGTTGGAATAATTCTCCATGATGAGTTTGGCGTGAGAGATGGGGAGTGTGAAATATTCCGAGGCGAATGAGACATGCGTGTGTTGCAGAGTGAAGCGAAACATCAGGGTGGAAGTCGAATCGCAAGCATGCAAATCTCATTCATGACAAGCAAGATCGGGAATCTACACAGGCACACTCAATCCCTCAGTCACACAATCACGCACACACTCACTGTCACACGTGACGAACACTTCCACAGAACCACACAAAATCTCCCAACCACAGGCACACACACATGCACGCACACACACACAGACTGTCGCTTATCCACATCCACATAGACTGAAACGTGTAATCTGACACGCACACCCATCGACATTCGCCTTGACAATGACAATCTGATTGAGTCGATCTGTCACATACACAACCTAGTGACACAGTCCTCTCCTTCTTCTCTCTTCCAGGTGGAACGACGAAGCCACAGACTGAGGAATTCGTCAACGTGACGGACAAGTTCGGAAAGGTGGTGGCTCGACACCGACGCAGGAGGAGGCGAACAACAACCGTAAAAGGACCACTCGGTAAGTCACATTCGCCTCACTCGATTCACAGTGTCACACTGTGTCAACCGACCAATGTCAATATGCTTGTCGATGTTGTTCAGTGTGTTGGTCAATGGAGGATGTGTGTTGTCAATGTGTTGGACAGTGAAGGTGTTTGTGACCAGGATTTCCTATGTGTGATGGTTGACGTGGGGCTGAATTCGAAGATTGTCACAGTGTGTGTTGTGTGTGACTTCGAGTGTGAGTGTGAGTGAGTGTGTGCGTTTGAGTGACTGTGAATTCGTCTGCATTCGAACTAATCGATAGGCAGATTTCGAGGTGTGTGTGTGTGTGTGTGAGTGTGAATGAAAGTATATATGATATATATAATGAGTAAGTGAGTGGGTGAGTGAGTGAGTGAGTGGGTGATTCAGTGTGTGAGTGTGGTGTCCACGGCGTGTTGGAATAATTCTCCATGATGAGTTTGGCGTGAGAGATGGGGAGTGTGAAATATTCCGAGGCGAATGAGACATGCGTGTGTTGCAGAGTGAAGCGAAACATCAGGGTGGAAGTCGAATCGCAAGCATGCAAATCTCATTCATGACAAGCAAGATCGGGAATCTACACAGGCACACTCAATCCCTCAGTCACACAATCACGCACACACTCACTGTCACACGTGACGAACACTTCCACAGAACCACACAAAATCTCCCAACCACAGGCACACACACATGCACGCACACACACAGACTGTCGCTTATCCACATCCACATAGACTGAAACGTGTAATCTGACACGCACACCCATCGACATTCGCCTTGACAATGACAATCTGATTGAGTCGATCTGTCACATACACAACCTAGTGACACAGTCCTCTCCTTCTTCTCTCTTCCAGGTGGAACGACGAAGCCACAGACTGAGGAATTCGTCAACGTGACGGACAAGTTCGGAAAGGTGGTGGCTCGACACCGACGCAGGAGGAGGCGAACAACAACCGTAAAAGGACCACTCGGTAAGTCACATTCGCCTCACTCGATTCACAGTGTCACACTGTGTCAACCGACCAATGTCAATATGCTTGTCGATGTTGTTCAGTGTGTTGGTCAATGGAGGATGTGTGTTGTCAATGTGTTGGACAGTGAAGGTGTTTGTGACCAGGATTTCCTATGTGTGATGGTTGACGTGGGGCTGAATTCGAAGATTGTCACAGTGTGTGTTGTGTGTGACTTCGAGTGTGAGTGTGAGTGAGTGTGTGCGTTTGAGTGACTGTGAATTCGTCTGCATTCGAACCAATCGATAGGCAGATTTCGAGGTGTGTGTGTGTGTGTGTGTGTGAGTGTGAATGAAAGTATATATGATATATATAATGAGTAAGTGAGTGGTGAGTGAGTGAGTGAGTGGGTGATTCAGTGTGTGAGTGTGGTGTCCACGGCGTGTTGGAATAATTCTCCATGATGAGTTTGGCGTGAGAGATGGGGAGTGTGAAATATTCCGAGGCGAATGAGACATGCGTGTGTTGCAGAGTGAAGCGAAACATCAGGGTGGAAGTCGAATCGCAAGCATGCAAATCTCATTCATGACAAGCAAGATCGGGAATCTACACAGGCACACTCAATCCCTCAGTCACACAATCACGCACACACTCACTGTCACACGTGACGAACACTTCCACAGAACCACACAAAATCTCCCAACCACAGGCACACACACATGCACGCACACACACAGACTGTCGCTTATCCACATCCACATAGACTGAAACGTGTAATCTGACACGCACACCCATCGACATTCGCCTTGACAATGACAATCTGATTGAGTCGATCTGTCACATACACAACCTAGTGACACAGTCCTCTCCTTCTTCTCTCTTCCAGGTGGAACGACGAAGCCACAGACTGAGGAATTCGTCAACGTGACGGACAAGTTCGGAAAGGTGGTGGCTCGACACCGACGCAGGAGGAGGCGAACAACAACCGTAAAAGGACCACTCGGTAAGTCACATTCGCCTCACTCGATTCACAGTGTCACACTGTGTCAACCGACCAATGTCAATATGCTTGTCGATGTTGTTCAGTGTGTTGGTCAATGGAGGATGTGTGTTGTCAATGTGTTGGACAGTGAAGGTGTTTGTGACCAGGATTTCCTATGTGTGATGGTTGACGTGGGGCTGAATTCGAAGATTGTCACAGTGTGTGTTGTGTGTGACTTCGAGTGTGAGTGTGAGTGAGTGTGTGCGTTTGAGTGACTGTGAATTCGTCTGCATTCGAACCAATCGATAGGCAGATTTCGAGGTGTGTGTGTGTGTGTGTGTGAGTGTGAATGAAAGTATATATGATATATATAATGAGTAAGTGAGTGGTGAGTGAGTGAGTGAGTGGGTGATTCAGTGTGTGAGTGTGGTGTCCACGGCGTGTTGGAATAATTCTCCATGATGAGTTTGGCGTGAGAGATGGGGAGTGTGAAATATTCCGAGGCGAATGAGACATGCGTGTGTTGCAGAGTGAAGCGAAACATCAGGGTGGAAGTCGAATCGCAAGCATGCAAATCTCATTCATGACAAGCAAGATCGGGAATCTACACAGGCACACTCAATCCCTCAGTCACACAATCACGCACACACTCACTGTCACACGTGACGAACACTTCCACAGAACCACACAAAATCTCCCAACCACAGGCACACACACATGCACGCACACACACAGACTGTCGCTTATCCACATCCACATAGACTGAAACGTGTAATCTGACACGCACACCCATCGACATTCGCCTTGACAATGACAATCTGATTGAGTCGATCTGTCACATACACAACCTAGTGACACAGTCCTCTCCTTCTTCTCTCTTCCAGGTGGAACGACGAAGCCACAGACTGAGGAATTCGTCAACGTGACGGACAAGTTCGGAAAGGTGGTGGCTCGACACCGACGCAGGAGGAGGCGAACAACAACCGTAAAAGGACCACTCGGTAAGTCACATTCGCCTCACTCGATTCACAGTGTCACACTGTGTCAACCGACCAATGTCAATATGCTTGTCGATGTTGTTCAGTGTGTTGGTCAATGGAGGATGTGTGTTGTCAATGTGTTGGACAGTGAAGGTGTTTGTGACCAGGATTTCCTATGTGTGATGGTTGACGTGGGGCTGAATTCGAAGATTGTCACAGTGTGTGTTGTGTGTGACTTCGAGTGTGAGTGTGAGTGAGTGTGTGCGTTTGAGTGACTGTGAATTCGTCTGCATTCGAACCAATCGATAGGCAGATTTCGAGGTGTCTGTGTGTGTGTGTGTGTGAGTGTGAATGAAAGTATATATGATATATATGAGTGAGTGAGTGAGTGAGTGAGTGAGTGGGTGATTCAGTGTGTGAGTGTGGTGTCCACGGCGTGTTGGAATAATTCTCCATGATGAGTTTGGCGTGAGAGATGGGGAGTGTGAAATATTCCGAGGCGAATGAGACATGCGTGTGTTGCAGAGTGAAGCGAAACATCAGGGTGGAAGTCGAATCGCAAGCATGCAAATCTCATTCATGACAAGCAAGATCGGGAATCTACACAGGCACACTCAATCCCTCAGTCACACAATCACGCACACACTCACTGTCACACGTGACGAACACTTCCACAGAACCACACAAAATCTCCCAACCACAGGCACACACACATGCACGCACACACACAGACTGTCGCTTATCCACATCCACATAGACTGAAACGTGTAATCTGACACGCACACCCATCGACATTCGCCTTGACAATGACAATCTGATTGAGTCGATCTGTCACATACACAACCTAGTGACACAGTCCTCTCCTTCTTCTCTCTTCCAGGTGGAACGACGAAGCCACAGACTGAGGAATTCGTCAACGTGACGGACAAGTTCGGAAAGGTGGTGGCTCGACACCGACGCAGGAGGAGGCGAACAACAACCGTAAAAGGACCACTCGGTAAGTCACATTCGCCTCACTCGATTCACAGTGTCACACTGTGTCAACCGACCAATGTCAATATGCTTGTCGATGTTGTTCAGTGTGTTGGTCAATGGAGGATGTGTGTTGTCAATGTGTTGGACAGTGAAGGTGTTTGTGACCAGGATTTCCTATGTGTGATGGTTGACGTGGGGCTGAATTCGAAGATTGTCACAGTGTGTGTTGTGTGTGACTTCGAGTGTGAGTGTGAGTGAGTGTGTGCGTTTGAGTGACTGTGAATTCGTCTGCATTCGAACCAATCGATAGGCAGATTTCGAGGTGTCTGTGTGTGTGTGTGTGAGTGAATGAAAGTATATATGATATATATGAGTTAGTGAGTGAGTGAGTGAGTGAGTGAGTGGTGGGTGATTCAGTGTGTGAGTGTGGTGTCCACGGCGTGTTGGAATAATTCTCCATGATGAGTTTGGCGTGAGAGATGGGGAGTGTGAAATATTCCGAGGCGAATGAGACATGCGTGTGTTGCAGAGTGAAGCGAAACATCAGGGTGGAAGTCGAATCGCAAGCATGCAAATCTCATTCATGACAAGCAAGATCGGGAATCTACACAGGCACACTCAATCCCTCAGTCACACAATCACGCACACACTCACTGTCACACGTGACGAACACTTCCACAGAACCACACAAAATCTCCCAACCACAGGCACACACACATGCACGCACACACACAGACTGTCGCTTATCCACATCCACATAGACTGAAACGTGTAATCTGACACGCACACCCATCGACATTCGCCTTGACAATGACAATCTGATTGAGTCGATCTGTCACATACACAACCTAGTGACACAGTCCTCTCCTTCTTCTCTCTTCCAGGTGGAACGACGAAGCCACAGACTGAGGAATTCGTCAACGTGACGGACAAGTTCGGAAAGGTGGTGGCTCGACACCGACGCAGGAGGAGGCGAACAACAACCGTAAAAGGACCACTCGGTAAGTCACATTCGCCTCACTCGATTCACAGTGTCACACTGTGTCAACCGACCAATGTCAATATGCTTGTCGATGTTGTTCAGTGTGTTGGTCAATGGAGGATGTGTGTTGTCAATGTGTTGGACAGTGAAGGTGTTTGTGACCAGGATTTCCTATGTGTGATGGTTGACGTGGGGCTGAATTCGAAGATTGTCACAGTGTGTGTTGTGTGTGACTTCGAGTGTGAGTGTGAGTGAGTGTGTGCGTTTGAGTGACTGTGAATTCGTCTGCATTCGAACCAATCGATAGGCAGATTTCGAGGTGTCTGTGTGTGTGTGTGTGAGTGTGAATGAAAGTATATATGATATATATAATGAGTAAGTGAGTGAGTGAGTGAGTGAGTGGGTGATTCAGTGTGTGAGTGTGGTGTCCACGGCGTGTTGGAATAATTCTCCATGATGAGTTTGGCGTGAGAGATGGGGAGTGTGAAATATTCCGAGGCGAATGAGACATGCGTGTGTTGCAGAGTGAAGCGAAACATCAGGGTGGAAGTCGAATCGCAAGCATGCAAATCTCATTCATGACAAGCAAGATCGGGAATCTACACAGGCACACTCAATCCCTCAGTCACACAATCACGCACACACTCACTGTCACACGTGACGAACACTTCCACAGAACCACACAAAATCTCCCAACCACAGGCACACACACATGCACGCACACACACAGACTGTCGCTTATCCACATCCACATAGACTGAAACGTGTAATCTGACACGCACACCCATCGACATTCGCCTTGACAATGACAATCTGATTGAGTCGATCTGTCACATACACAACCTAGTGACACAGTCCTCTCCTTCTTCTCTCTTCCAGGTGGAACGACGAAGCCACAGACTGAGGAATTCGTCAACGTGACGGACAAGTTCGGAAAGGTGGTGGCTCGACACCGACGCAGGAGGAGGCGAACAACAACCGTAAAAGGACCACTCGGTAAGTCACATTCGCCTCACTCGATTCACAGTGTCACACTGTGTCAACCGACCAATGTCAATATGCTTGTCGATGTTGTTCAGTGTGTTGGTCAATGGAGGATGTGTGTTGTCAATGTGTTGGACAGTGAAGGTGTTTGTGACCAGGATTTCCTATGTGTGATGGTTGACGTGGGGCTGAATTCGAAGATTGTCACAGTGTGTGTTGTGTGTGACTTCGAGTGTGAGTGTGAGTGAGTGTGTGCGTTTGAGTGACTGTGAATTCGTCTGCATTCGAACGAATCGATAGGCAGATTTCGAGGTGTGTGTGTGTGTGTGTGTGAGTGAATGAAAGTATATATGATATAGTTAGTGAGTGAGTGAGTGAGTGAGTGAGTGAGTGGGTGATTCAGTGTGTGAGTGTGGTGTCCACGGCGTGTTGGAATAATTCTCCATGATGAGTTTGGCGTGAGAGATGGGGAGTGTGAAATATTCCGAGGCGAATGAGACATGCGTGTGTTGCAGAGTGAAGCGAAACATCAGGGTGGAAGTCGAATCGCAAGCATGCAAATCTCATTCATGACAAGCAAGATCGGGAATCTACACAGGCACACTCAATCCCTCAGTCACACAATCACGCACACACTCACTGTCACACGTGACGAACACTTCCACAGAACCACACAAAATCTCCCAACCACAGGCACACACACATGCACGCACACACACAGACTGTCGCTTATCCACATCCACATAGACTGAAACGTGTAATCTGACACGCACACCCATCGACATTCGCCTTGACAATGACAATCTGATTGAGTCGATCTGTCACATACACAACCTAGTGACACAGTCCTCTCCTTCTTCTCTCTTCCAGGTGGAACGACGAAGCCACAGACTGAGGAATTCGTCAACGTGACGGACAAGTTCGGAAAGGTGGTGGCTCGACACCGACGCAGGAGGAGGCGAACAACAACCGTAAAAGGACCACTCGGTAAGTCACATTCGCCTCACTCGATTCACAGTGTCACACTGTGTCAACCGACCAATGTCAATATGCTTGTCGATGTTGTTCAGTGTGTTGGTCAATGGAGGATGTGTGTTGTCAATGTGTTGGACAGTGAAGGTGTTTGTGACCAGGATTTCCTATGTGTGATGGTTGACGTGGGGCTGAATTCGAAGATTGTCACAGTGTGTGTTGTGTGTGACTTCGAGTGTGAGTGTGAGTGAGTGTGTGCGTTTGAGTGACTGTGAATTCGTCTGCATTCGAACCAATCGATAGGCAGATTTCGAGGTGTGTGTGTGTGTGTGTGTGTGA
>OX235264.1:31840168-31889795 GCA_944472135.2 Trichobilharzia regenti | reverse complement strand
TGTTTACCGATAACCTTTCCCTTCTTGTCTGTCACGTCGACTACTTTTTCTTGTTCTTGTGACGGTGTCGTCGCTCCATCTGCAAGAGAGAAGAAGGAGGGGCAGAAGACAGTGTCAGCCTCTCAGACAATCAGGAAGTAACTCACTCACTCACTCGCTCACTGAATCTGTCAGCAGTCAGTCAGTTATTCAGTCCGTCAGTCACTCAGTCAGTCAGTTATTCAGTCCGTCAGTCAGTCTGTCTGCCTCTCAGTCAATGTCCACGCTGATTCACTCACCGACAATACACCCACCAACCAATGTCCAAATACACCATGCATCACTTCACTCAGACAATCCGAAAACAATCCACCTATCAGCTCATCACACTCGAGTCCATACAACTCACCTCAATCCCATCCCATTCGACACGCCCACACATACACCTCGCCACACTCATTTCACTCACCCCATTCACCATCGAGTAGTGCTTCTCTTCCATCCTCTCCTCCATCCACAATCAATCACATCCAAACACTCTGCATTCCCATCACTCGAACACACACTCACAATCACAGACACACACTCAGTCACTCACTAACGCACTAATTCACTAACTCACTCGCTCACTCACAAATCCAATGCAATTCAACTGCACACACAATCACACACGGAATGTCTGGCTGAGAGACACATCACAATTCATCGCCAACACCACAGATATATATGGTCAGGACCATCTTCAACACAGCCACCTCCACCAACACCACCAAAATCAACAACAACAACAACAACAACAACTTTTACCGCACCACCAACAACATCCTCGATTCTCTGTCATTCACTCAAACACGCCTGGTCATTCATGCAGTCATCATGTGGTGGTGGCCGAACAAAGCGACATGAGGCGAATCAAGGAGACAGACAGCGTGAGGCGCGATCAGAAAATGCTGGCTGTGTCAGTGGAATGAGGTGAATGACACATACTTACCGATTTTTGTGTGTCCGCCTATTCGCCTCCTTGGTCGTCGTTGTTTACCGATAACCTTTCCCTTCTTGTCTGTCACGTCGACTACTTCTTCTTGTTCTTGTGACGGTGTCGTCGCTCCACCTGCAAGAGAGAAGAAGGAGGGGCAGAAGACAGTGTCAGCCTCTCAGACAATCGGGAAGTAACTCACTCACTCACTCACTGAATCTGTCAAGCAGTCATTCAGTTAATCAGTCAGTCACTCAGTCAGTCAGTTATTCAGTCCGTCAGTCACTCAGTCAGTCAGTTATTCAGTCCGTCAGTCAGTCTGTCTGCCTCTCAGTCAATGTCCACGCTGATTCACTCACCGACAATACACCCACCAACCAATGTCCAAATACACCATGCATCACTTCACTCAGACAATCCGAAAACAATCCACCTATCAGCTCATCACACTCGTGTCCATACAACTCACCTCAATCCCATCCCATTCGACACGCCCACACATACACCTCGCCACACTCATTTCACTCACCCCATTCACCATCGAGTAGTGCTTCTCTTCCATCCTCTCCTCCATCCACAATCAATCACATCCAAACACTCTGCATTCCCATCACTCGAACACACACTCACAATCACAGACACACACTCAGCCACTCACTAACGCACTAATTCACTAACTCACTCGCTCACTCACAAATCCAATGCAATTCAACTGCACACACAATCACACACGGAATGTCTGGCTGAGAGACACATCACAATTCATCGCCAACACCACAGATATATATGGTCAGGACCATCTTCAACACAGCCACCTCCACCAACACCACCAAAATCAACAACAACAACAACAACACAACGACAACCGCACCACCAACAACATCCTCGATTCTCTGTCATTCACTCAAACACGCCTGGTCATTCATGCAGTCATCATGTGGTGGTGGCCGAACAAAGCGACATGAGGCGAATCAAGGAGACAGACAGCGTGAGGCGCGATCAGAAAATGCTGGCTGTGTCAGTGGAATGAGGTGAATGACACATACTTACCGATTTTTGTGTGTCCGCCTATTCGCCTCCTTGGTCGTCGTTGTTTACCGATAACCTTTCCCTTCTTGTCTGTCACGTCGACTACTTCTTCTTGTTCTTGTGACGGTGTCGTCGCTCCACCTGCAAGAGAGAAGAAGGAGGGGCAGAAGACAGTGTCAGCCTCTCAGACAATCGGGAAGTAATCACTCACTCACTCACTCACTGAATCTGTCAAGCAGTCATTCAGTTAATCAGTCAGTCACTCAGTCAGTCAGTTATTCAGTCCGTCAGTCACTCAGTCAGTCAGTTATTCAGTCCGTCAGTCAGTCTGTCTGCCTCTCAGTCAATGTCCACGCTGATTCACTCACCGACAATACACCCACCAACCAATGTCCAAATACACCATGCATCACTTCACTCAGACAATCCGAAAACAATCCACCTATCAGCTCATCACACTCGTGTCCATACAACTCACCTCAATCCCATCCCATTCGACACGCCCACACATACACCTCGCCACACTCATTTCACTCACCCCATTCACCATCGAGTAGTGCTTCTCTTCCATCCTCTCCTCCATCCACAATCAATCACATCCAAACACTCTGCATTCCCATCACTCGAACACACACTCACAATCACAGACACACACTCAGCCACTCACTAACGCACTAATTCACTAACTCACTCGCTCACTCACAAATCCAATGCAATTCAACTGCACACACAATCACACACGGAATGTCTGGCTGAGAGACACATCACAATTCATCGCCAACACCACAGATATATATGGTCAGGACCATCTTCAACACAGCCACCTCCACCAACACCACCAAAATTTTTTCAACAACAACAACAACAACGACAACCGCACCACCAACAACATCCTCGATTCTCTGTCATTCACTCAAACACGCCTGGTCATTCATGCAGTCATCATGTGGTGGTGGCCGAACAAAGCGACATGAGGCGAATCAAGGAGACAGACAGCGTGAGGCGCGATCAGAAAATGCTGGCTGTGTCAGTGGAATGAGGTGAATGACACATACTTACCGATTTTTGTGTGTCCGCCTATTCGCCTCCTTGGTCGTCGTTGTTTACCGATAACCTTTCCCTTCTTGTCTGTCACGTCGACTACTTCTTCTTGTTCTTGTGACGGTGTCGTCGCTCCACCTGCAAGAGAGAAGAAGGAGGGGCAGAAGACAGTGTCAGCCTCTCAGACAATCGGGAAGTAACTCACTCACTCACTCACTCACTGAATCTGTCAAGCAGTCATTCAGTTAATCAGTCAGTCACTCAGTCAGTCAGTTATTCAGTCCGTCAGTCACTCAGTCAGTCAGTTATTCAGTCCGTCAGTCAGTCTGTCTGCCTCTCAGTCAATGTCCACGCTGATTCACTCACCGACAATACACCCACCAACCAATGTCCAAATACACCATGCATCACTTCACTCAGACAATCCGAAAACAATCCACCTATCAGCTCATCACACTCGTGTCCATACAACTCACCTCAATCCCATCCCATTCGACACGCCCACACATACACCTCGCCACACTCATTTCACTCACCCCATTCACCATCGAGTAGTGCTTCTCTTCCATCCTCTCCTCCATCCACAATCAATCACATCCAAACACTCTGCATTCCCATCACTCGAACACACACTCACAATCACAGACACACACTCAGCCACTCACTAACGCACTAATTCACTAACTCACTCGCTCACTCACAAATCCAATGCAATTCAACTGCACACACAATCACACACGGAATGTCTGGCTGAGAGACACATCACAATTCATCGCCAACACCACAGATATATATGGTCAGGACCATCTTCAACACAGCCACCTCCACCAACACCACCAAAATCAACAACAACAACAACAACAACAACAACGACAACCGCACCACCAACAACATCCTCGATTCTCTGTCATTCACTCAAACACGCCTGGTCATTCATGCAGTCATCATGTGGTGGTGGCCGAACAAAGCGACATGAGGCGAATCAAGGAGACAGACAGCGTGAGGCGCGATCAGAAAATGCTGGCTGTGTCAGTGGAATGAGGTGAATGACACATACTTACCGATTTTTGTGTGTCCGCCTATTCGCCTCCTTGGTCGTCGTTGTTTACCGATAACCTTTCCCTTCTTGTCTGTCACGTCGACTACTTCTTCTTGTTCTTGTGACGGTGTCGTCGCTCCACCTGCAAGAGAGAAGAAGGAGGGGCAGAAGACAGTGTCAGCCTCTCAGACAATCGGGAAGTAACTCACTCACTCACTCACTGAATCTGTCAAGCAGTCATTCAGTTAATCAGTCAGTCACTCTCAGTCAGTTATTCAGTCCGTCAGTCACTCAGTCAGTCAGTTATTCAGTCCGTCAGTCTGTCATTCACTCAGTCAGTCAGTTATTCAGTCCGTCAGTCACTCAGTCAGTCAGTTATTCAGTCCGTCAGTCAGTCTGTCTGCCTCTCAGTCAATGTCCACGCTGATTCACTCACCGACAATACACCCACCAACCAATGTCCAAATACACCATGCATCACTTCACTCAGACAATCCGAAAACAATCCACCTATCAGCTCATCACACTCGTGTCCATACAA
Source organism: Trichobilharzia regenti (assembly GCA_944472135.2). Lineage (NCBI taxonomy): Eukaryota > Metazoa > Platyhelminthes > Trematoda > Strigeidida > Schistosomatidae > Trichobilharzia > Trichobilharzia regenti. Next base: position 31,885,190 of record OX235264.1, on the reverse strand, counting down.
CTCACCTCAATCCCATCCCATTCGACACGCCCACACATACACCTCGCCACACTCATTTCACTCACCCCATTCACCATCGAGTAGTGCTTCTCTTCCATCCTCTCCTCCATCCACAATCAATCACATCCAAACACTCTGCATTCCCATCACTCGAACACACACTCACAATCACAGACACACACTCAGTCACTCACTAACGCACTAATTCACTAACTCACTCGCTCACTCACAAATCCAATGCAATTCAACTGCACACACAATCACACACGGAATGTCTGGCTGAGAGACACATCACAATTCATCGCCAACACCACAGATATATATGGTCAGGACCATCTTCAACACAGCCACCTCCACCAACACCACCAAAATCAACAACAACAACAACAACAACAACAACGACAACCGCACCACCAACAACATCCTCGATTCTCTGTCATTCACTCAAACACGCCTGGTCATTCATGCAGTCATCATGTGGTGTTGGCCGAACAAAGCGACATGAGGCGAATCAAGGAGACAGACAGCGTGAGGCGCGATCAGAAAATGCTGGCTGTGTCAGTGGAATGAGGTGAATGACACATACTTACCGATTTTTGTGTGTCCGCCTATTCGCCTCCTTGGTCGTCGTTGTTTACCGATAACCTTTCCCTTCTTGTCTGTCACGTCGACTACTTCTTCTTGTTCTTGTGACGGTGTCGTCGCTCCACCTGCAAGAGAGAAGAAGGAGGGGCAGAAGACAGTGTCAGCCTCTCAGACAATCGGGAAGTAACTCACTCACTCACTCACTCACTGAATCTGTCAAGCAGTCATTCAGTTAATCAGTCAGTCACTCAGTCAGTCAGTTATTCAGTCCGTCAGTCACTCAGTCAGTCAGTCATTCAGTCCGTCAGTCAGTCTGTCTGCCTCTCAGTCAATGTCCACGCTGATTCACTCACCGACAATACACCCACCAACCAATGTCCAAATACACCATGCATCACTTCACTCAGACAATCCGAAAACAATCCACCTATCAGCTCATCACACTCGTGTCCATACAACTCACCTCAATCCCATCCCATTCGACACGCCCACACATACACCTCGCCACACTCATTTCACTCACCCCATTCACCATCGAGTAGTGCTTCTCTTCCATCCTCTCCTCCATCCACAATCAATCACATCCAAACACTCTGCATTCCCATCACTCGAACACACACTCACAATCACAGACACACACTCAGCCACTCACTAACGCACTAATTCACTAACTCACTCGCTCACTCACAAATCCAATGCAATTCAACTGCACACACAATCACACACGGAATGTCTGGCTGAGAGACACATCACAATTCATCGCCAACACCACAGATATATATGGTCAGGACCATCTTCAACACAGCCACCTCCACCAACACCACCAAAATCAACAACAACAACAACAACAACAACAACAACGACAACCGCACCACCAACAACATCCTCGATTCTCTGTCATTCACTCAAACACGCCTGGTCATTCATGCAGTCATCATGTGGTGGTGGCCGAACAAAGCGACATGAGGCGAATCAAGGAGACAGACAGCGTGAGGCGCGATCAGAAAATGCTGGCTGTGTCAGTGGAATGAGGTGAATGACACATACTTACCGATTTTTGTGTGTCCGCCTATTCGCCTCCTTGGTCGTCGTTGTTTACCGATAACCTTTCCCTTCTTGTCTGTCACGTCGACTACTTCTTCTTGTTCTTGTGACGGTGTCGTCGCTCCACCTGCAAGAGAGAAGGAGGAGGGGCAGAAGACAGTGTCAGTCTCTCAGACAATCGGGAAGTAACTCACTCACTCACTCACTCACTCACTGAATCTGTCAAGCAGTCATTCAGTTAATCAGTCAGTCAGACAGTCAGTCAGTTATTCAGTCCGTCAGTCAGTCTGTCTGCCTCTCAGTCAATGTCCACGCTGATTCACTCACCGACAATACACCCACCAACCAATGTCCAAATACACCATGCATCACTTCACTCAGACAATCCGAAAACAATCCACCTATCAGCTCATCACACTCGTGTCCATACAACTCACCTCAATCCCATCCCATTCGACACGCCCACACATACACCTCGCCACACTCATTTCACTCACCCCATTCACCATCGAGTAGTGCTTCTCTTCCATCCTCTCCTCCATCCACAATCAATCACATCCAAACACTCTGCATTCCCATCACTCGAACACACACTCACAATCACAGACACACACTCAGCCACTCACTAACGCACTAATTCACTAACTCACTCGCTCACTCACAAATCCAATGCAATTCAACTGCACACACAATCACACACGGAATGTCTGGCTGAGAGACACATCACAATTCATCGCCAACACCACAGATATATATGGTCAGGACCATCTTGAACACAGCCACCTCCACCAACACCACCAAAATCAACAACAACAACAACAACAACAACAACGACAACCGCACCACCAACAACATCCTCGATTCTCTGTCATTCACTCAAACACGCCTGGTCATTCATGCAGTCATCATGTGGTGGTGGCCGAACAAAGCGACATGAGGCGAATCAAGGAGACAGACAGCGTGAGGCGCGATCAGAAAATGCTGGCTGTGTCAGTGGAATGAGGTGAATGACACATACTTACCGATTTTTGTGTGTCCGCCTATTCGCCTCCTTGGTCGTCGTTGTTTACCGATAACCTTTCCCTTCTTGTCTGTCACGTCGACTACTTCTTCTTGTTCTTGTGACGGTGTCGTCGCTCCACCTGCAAGAGAGAAGGAGGAGGGGCAGAAGACAGTGTCAGCCTCTCAGACAATCAGGAAGTAACTCACTCACTCACTCACTCACTGAATCTGTCAAGCAGTCAGTCAGTTATTCAGTCCGTCAGTCACTCAGTCAGTCAGTTATTCAGTCCGTCAGTCAGTCTGTCTGCCTCTCAGTCAATGTCCACGCTGATTCACTCACCGACAATACACCCACCAACCAATGTCCAAATACACCATGCATCACTTCACTCAGACAATCCGAAAACAATCCACCTATCAGCTCATCACACTCGTGTCCATACAACTCACCTCAATCCCATCCCATTCGACACGCCCACACATACACCTCGCCACACTCATTTCACTCACCCCATTCACCATCGAGTAGTGCTTCTCTTCCATCCTCTCCTCCATCCACAATCAATCACATCCAAACACTCTGCATTCCCATCACTCGAACACACACTCACAATCACAGACACACACTCAGTCACTCACTAACGCACTAATTCACTAACTCACTCGCTCACTCACAAATCCAATGCAATTCAACTGCACACACAATCACACACGGAATGTCTGGCTGAGAGACACATCACAATTCATCGCCAACACCACAGATATATATGGTCAGGACCATCTTCAACACAGCCACCTCCACCAACACCACCAAAATCAACAACAACAACAACAACAACAACAACGACAACCGCACCACCAACAACATCCTCGATTCTCTGTCATTCACTCAAACACGCCTGGTCATTCATGCAGTCATCATGTGGTGGTGGCCGAACAAAGCGACATGAGGCGAATCAAGGAGACAGACAGCGTGAGGCGCGATCAGAAAATGCTGGCTGTGTCAGTGGAATGAGGTGAATGACACATACTTACCGATTTTTGTGTGTCCGCCTATTCGCCTCCTTGGTCGTCGTTGTTTACCGATAACCTTTCCCTTCTTGTCTGTCACGTCGACTACTTCTTCTTGTTCTTGTGACGGTGTCGTCGCTCCACCTGCAAGAGAGAAGGAGGAGGGGCAGAAGACAGTGTCAGCCTCTCAGACAATCGGGAAGTAACTCACTCACTCACTCACTGAATCTGTCAAGCAGTCATTCAGTTAATCAGTCAGTCAGACAGTCAGTCAGTTATTCAGTCCGTCAGTCACTCAGTCAGTCAGTTATTCAGTCCGTCAGTCAGTCTGTCTGCCTCTCAGTCAATGTCCACGCTGATTCACTCACCGACAATACACCCACCAACCAATGTCCAAATACACCATGCATCACTTCACTCAGACAATCCGAAAACAATCCACCTATCAGCTCATCACACTCGTGTCCATACAACTCACCTCAATCCCATCCCATTCGACACGCCCACACATACACCTCGCCACACTCATTTCACTCACCCCATTCACCATCGAGTAGTGCTTCTCTTCCATCCTCTCCTCCATCCTCAATCAATCACATCCAAACACTCTGCATTCCCATCACTCGAACACACACTCACAATCACAGACACACACTCAGTCACTCACTAACGCACTAATTCACTAACTCACTCGCTCACTCACAAATCCAATGCAATTCAACTGCACACACAATCACACCCAGAATGTCTGGCTGAGAGACACATCACAATTCATCGCCAACACCACAGATATATATGGTCAGGACCATCTTCAACACAGCCACCTCCACCAACACCACCAAAATCAACAACAACAACAACAACAACAACAACAACGACAACCGCACCACCAACAACATCCTCGATTCTCTGTCATTCACTCAAACACGCCTGGTCATTCATGCAGTCATCATGTGGTGGTGGCCGAACAAAGCGACATGAGGCGAATCAAGGAGACAGACAGCGTGAGGCGCGATCAGAAAATGCTGGCTGTGTCAGTGGAATGAGGTGAATGACACATACTTACCGATTTTTGTGTGTCCGCCTATTCGCCTCCTTGGTCGTCGTTGTTTACCGATAACCTTTCCCTTCTTGTCTGTCACGTCGACTACTTCTTGTTCTTGTGACGGTGTCGTCGCTCCACCTGCAAGAGAGAAGGAGGAGGGGCAGAAGACAGTGTCAGCCTCTCAGACAATCGGGAAGTAACTCACTGATTCACTCACTCACTCACTCACTGAATCTGTCAAGCACTCAGTCAGTCAGTTATTCAGTCCGTCAGTCACTCAGTCAGTCAGTTATTCAGTCCGTCAGTCAGTCTGTCTGCCTCTCAGTCAATGTCCACGCTGATTCACTCACCGACAATACACCCACCAACCAATGTCCAAATACACCATGCATCACTTCACTCAGACAATCCGAAAACAATCCACCTATCAGCTCATCACACTCGTGTCCATACAACTCACCTCAATCCCATCCCATTCGACACGCCCACACATACACCTCGCCACACTCATTTCACTCACCCCATTCACCATCGAGTAGTGCTTCTCTTCCATCCTCTCCTCCATCCACAATCAATCACATCCAAACACTCTGCATTCCCATCACTCGAACACACACTCACAATCACAGACACACACTCAGCCACTCACTAACGCACTAATTCACTAACTCACTCGCTCACTCACAAATCCAATGCAATTCAACTGCACACACAATCACACACGGAATGTCTGGCTGAGAGACACATCACAATTCATCGCCAACACCACAGATATATATGGTCAGGACCATCTTCAACACAGCCACCTCCACCAACACCACCAAAATCAACAACAACAACAACAACAACAACGACAACCGCACCACCAACAACATCCTCGATTCTCTGTCATTCACTCAAACACGCCTGGTCATTCATGCAGTCATCATGTGGTGGTGGCCGAACAAAGCGACATGAGGCGAATCAAGGAGACAGACAGCGTGAGGCGCGATCAGAAAATGCTGGCTGTGTCAGTGGAATGAGGTGAATGACACATACTTACCGATTTTTGTGTGTCCGCCTATTCGCCTCCTTGGTCGTCGTTGTTTACCGATAACCTTTCCCTTCTTGTCTGTCACGTCGACTACTTCTTCTTGTTCTTGTGACGGTGTCGTCGCTCCACCTGCAAGAGAGAAGGAGGAGGGGCAGAAGACAGTGTCAGCCTCTCAGACAATCGGGAAGAAACTCACTGATTCACTCACTCACTCACTCACTGAATCTGTCAAGCAGTCATTCAGTTAATCAGTCCGTCAGTCACTCAGTCAGTCAGTCATTCAGTCCGTCAGTCAGTTATTCAGTCCGTCATTCAGTCATTCATTCACTCAGTGAGTCAGTTATTCAGTCCGTCAGTCAGTCTGTCTGCCTCTCAGTCAATGTCCACGCTGATTCACTCACCGACAATACACCCACCAACCAATGTCCAAATACACCATGCATCACTTCACTCAGACAATCCGAAAACAATCCACCTATCAGCTCATCACACTCGTGTCCATACAACTCACCTCAATCCCATCCCATTCGACACGCCCACACATACACCTCGCCACACTCATTTCACTCACCCCATTCACCATCGAGTAGTGCTTCTCTTCCATCCTCTCCTCCATCCACAATCAATCACATCCAAACACTCTGCATTCCCATCACTCGAACACACACTCACAATCACAGACACACACTCAGTCACTCACTAACGCACTAATTCACTAACTCACTCGCTCACTCACAAATCCAATGCAATTCAACTGCACACACAATCACACACGGAATGTCTGGCTGAGAGACACATCACAATTCATCGCCAACACCACAGATATATATGGTCAGGACCATCTTCAACACAGCCACCTCCACCAACACCACCAAAATCAACAACAACAACAACAACAACAACAACAACGACAACCGCACCACCAACAACATCCTCGATTCTCTGTCATTCACTCAAACACGCCTGGTCATTCATGCAGTCATCATGTGGTGGTGGCCGAACAAAGCGACATGAGGCGAATCAAGGAGACAGACAGCGTGAGGCGCGATCAGAAAATGCTGGCTGTGTCAGTGGAATGAGGTGAATGACACATACTTACCGATTTTTGTGTGTCCGCCTATTCGCCTCCTTGGTCGTCGTTGTTTACCGATAACCTTTCCCTTCTTGTCTGTCACGTCGACTACTTCTTCTTGTTCTTGTGACGGTGTCGTCGCTCCACCTGCAAGAGAGAAGGAGGAGGGGCAGAAGACAGTGTCAGCCTCTCAGACAATCGGGAAGTAACTCACTCACTCACTGAATCTGTCAAGCAGTCATTCAATTAATCAGTCATTCAGTCCGTCAGTCAGTTATTCAGTCCGTCATTCAGTCATTCATTCACTCAGTGAGTCAGTTATTCAGTCCGTCAGTCAGTCTGTCTGCCTCTCAGTCAATGTCCACGCTGATTCACTCACCGACAATACACCCACCAACCAATGTCCAAATACACCATGCATCACTTCACTCAGACAATCCGAAAACAATCCACCTATCAGCTCATCACACTCGTGTCCATACAACTCACCTCAATCCCATCCCATTCGACACGCCCACACATACACCTCGCCACACTCATTTCACTCACCCCATTCACCATCGAGTAGTGCTTCTCTTCCATCCTCTCCTCCATCCACAATCAATCACATCCAAACACTCTGCATTCCCATCACTCGAACACACACTCACAATCACAGACACACACTCAGCCACTCACTAACGCACTAATTCACTAACTCACTCGCTCACTCACAAATCCAATGCAATTCAACTGCACACACAATCACACACGGAATGTCTGGCTGAGAGACACATCACAATTCATCGCCAACACCACAGATATATATGGTCAGGACCATCTTCAACACAGCCACCTCCACCAACACCACCAAAATCAACAACAACAACAACAACAACAACGACAACCGCACCACCAACAACATCCTCGATTCTCTGTCATTCACTCAAACACGCCTGGTCATTCATGCAGTCATCATGTGGTGGTGGCCGAACAAAGCGACATGAGGCGAATCAAGGAGACAGACAGCGTGAGGCGCGATCAGAAAATGCTGGCTGTGTCAGTGGAATGAGGTGAATGACACATACTTACCGATTTTTGTGTGTCCGCCTATTCGCCTCCTTGGTCGTCGTTGTTTACCGATAACCTTTCCCTTCTTGTCTGTCACGTCGACTACTTCTTCTTCTTCTTGTGACGGTGTCGTCGCTCCACCTGCAAGAGAGAAGGAGGAGGGGCAGAAGACAGTGTCAGCCTCTCAGACAATCGGGAAGTAACTCACTCACTCACTGAATCTGTCAAGCAGTCATTCAATTAATCAGTCATTCAGTCCGTCAGTCAGTTATTCAGTCCGTCATTCAGTCATTCATTCACTCAGTGAGTCAGTTATTCAGTCCGTCAATCAGTCTGTCTGCCTCTCAGTCAATGTCCACGCTGATTCACTCACCGACAATACACCCACCAACCAATGTCCAAATACACCATGCATCACTTCACTCAGACAATCCGAAAACAATCCACCTATCAGCTCATCACACTCGTGTCCATACAACTCACCTCAATCCCATCCCATTCGACACGCCCACACATACACCTCGCCACACTCATTTCACTCACCCCATTCACCATCGAGTAGTGCTTCTCTTCCATCCTCTCCTCCATCCACAATCAATCACATCCAAACACTCTGCATTCCATCACTCGAACACACACTCACAATCACAGACACACACTCAGCCACTCACTAACGCACTAATTCACTAACTCACTCGCTCACTCACAAATCCAATGCAATTCAACTGCACACACAATCACACACGGAATGTCTGGCTGAGAGACACATCACAATTCATCGCCAACACCACAGATATATATGGTCAGGACCATCTTCAACACAGCCACCTCCACCAACACCACCAAAATCAACAACAACAACAACAACAACAACAACAACGACAACCGCACCACCAACAACATCCTCGATTCTCTGTCATTCACTCAAACACGCCTGGTCATTCATGCAGTCATCATGTGGTGGTGGCCGAACAAAGCGACATGAGGCGAATCAAGGAGACAGACAGCGTGAGGCGCGATCAGAAAATGCTGGCTGTGTCAGTGGAATGAGGTGAATGACACATACTTACCGATTTTTGTGTGTCCGCCTATTCGCCTCCTTGGTCGTCGTTGTTTACCGATAACCTTTCCCTTCTTGTCTGTCACGTCGACTACTTCTTCTTGTTCTTGTGACGGTGTCGTCACTCCACCTGCAAGAGAGAAGGAGGAGGGGCAGAAGACAGTGTCAGCCTCTCAGACAATCGGGAAGTAACTCACTGATTCACTCACTCACTCACTCACTAACTCACTCGCTCACTCACAAATCCAATGCAATTCAACTGCACACACAATCACACACGGAATATCTGGCTGAGATACACATCACAATTCATCGCCAACACCACAGATATCTATGGGCTGTTTCATGGTCATCCTTCCCTTCTGTGGCTCTGGCATTTCTATAGGAATCTTTTTATTTCTGTTAACAATATATCTGTGAGCTTGCAGTTTTTATCCGGTTATGTGTAATTTTTTTTGGTTTTACATTTTCGTTTTTGTTTTATGTTTTGATTTTTTTGCATGATTTCTCTTTGTACATTTTTGCCGCGAGTTTACTTTTCTTTTTCCTTCTCTTTTTGACTTATGCATTGCTTTATCGTCTTTTCTCATCTTCGCATCATTTGGTTATACCTCCGTATAATTTTTACATTTTCCTCATCTTGTTTTCTCTATATTCACGTTTATTCACTTTTTTTCATCATATTCTTCTTATCTCTAATTTTTTCTGCAGAATTTTTTTTCTGTGCCTCCTGTATTTTTCAGTAGTTTTACATTATTTTTTACTATCTGTCTAGGTCCCAATGTTCTACTCCCAGCTTTATCTCAATCTACATTGCAAATTTCGCACAGCCTGCTGACACATTAAGTAACTTTCTAACTTTTTGAAAGATTCATTCATACTGGAATGCATGCTTGCATCCATGCAACACTTATTTTAGGTTTAATTATCTCGAACATTTTTTCTACCCTCTGACAATCACCAACTGTCTCTATATTCAACGAGTTCATCCAATAGATTGGAAAAAGATTTTAACTCACATCGATTAAACTGAGATAGGCATTTTGCTTTGAATTTTATGGATATTGACTCCAGTTCATGATCTGCCGGAACCAAATGTGCAATTGGTATGTTACGACTGATATCACTTTTTCTTAATGATAACACTGGTCAAGTGAAATAAAAAAAAAGATTCATGAATACACTTAAATTGTCATGGATCAAAGCATCAGTGCCAACTAGTTGCTGGCAGACCTGGTGATCCACCGCATTTTTACTTGTGAAGGCAGAAAGACTGGCAGCTTTACTGAGCAACTGGTCACACACTATCTGTCAATACAAATATCTGTTCATATCTCTTGTTTAACAATAATAGTCTACTACGAGCAGAGCATCAGAAAAAGAATTCATCAGTGCAATCTGAACAACGAAGAATAAACTATATACACGTACTAGTCCTTACTCTAGAAACACCCATGTAAACCTCACCATTGTGCATCTTCGAAATTCACTTCGAAACTGGAAAGTCTGACCGCGAACTTATGGTGTTCAACAAAGAAATGAATTTCTCGTTTCACAATATTATACAGCTGGTTTGATTACTGAAGTCGATGAGAACTTTGAACTCGCTAATTTGCGATATTGAATATCTAGCGATTTATATGAGTGGTGTCCTTCAGTATTTAAACCAGTGCTGTTTAACTGTGGAAGTAGATATATTCGGTGTCAGTGGAAAGAGTTAAATATCTTTATTCACTACAAATGATTGCAGCGGCTTTATGATACATATGACAAATTATTCTCCACGACTTTAATTGATTACCGATATCCCTCAAACTGAGAACTAAATCTTATCCATTAGTAAGTGTTCAAATATTTGGATCATTTGACAATTTTATGTCAGTGTTTCTTACACTAATGATTTGCGTTGTTAAATATCTCTCCAAAGACAAAGCCCTGTCGACTGAGATGAATTCAACAGCGAAATATATGTCTTTAGCTTATAATCCTTTCGGAAAGCATATCATGATAAAATAATCATAAAAATAATGTTTAAGAAGAATAACATTCCAATTGCACAGAGGGATAACACATTCACAGTGAAATGCATACAATTCGAAGTGCATATCAGACTTATTCTCCAAGTCAAACTGTGTTTCCCTTGAAGAGTTGGATGTAGTGCAGATCACACCTGTGTTATATCTACCTGCTGGTTACTCATGGTCAGACTACAAGATATACACAACACCATAATGTTCAAATACATGACACATTCACTTGGAGTATAACATCAGTGAGAAGAGTTAGACAGCGTGTTACTGCCTTCTCTTCAATAACTGACAGAGGAACACATCACAGTCGCTTTGTCAACCAGTTGTATAAGACCGAATAGGAGTGGTGATTAGCTTCAGAAAAAGATGAAAATACTTACTCGACCTGGGATCGGAGCAATTCACATTCCTTGCTGATCTGCAGAAGTGTAGTGAAAGTGATTCCACCGGATTGACAATTTGTGAAACATTTGAAGCTGCAATCAACGGACTGTTCACATCTGCTACAGGAATAAGACATTTAAAGTTATATATAAGATGGATAGATGAATATGAAATTTCTAATTCGACTGCAGTGTTACATCGTTGTAAAACACAAACTCAAGTTGGTGATCAACCCCATAGAAGATTTCACTCAGCACTTATGGCACTCAAGCGGTGTCTGTCCAAATAAGTAGACTTCAGTTTTGAGATATAACACCCCATTTCAAGCAGATTCGTTTACGTCCAGGACAATGCTTACCTGATTCGCATGAGAAGGAAAAAATCTATCCATAAGTGCATAACCTGTTCCACCTACTTACATACTTACAATGTCACAGAAGATTTAACTGGAATACTATCTATGCATTAGGTGAATAACACTGATATTCGGAAAACAAGACCGGCGACTTACACTTTGTTTACTACTTTAGGAAAACTTCCATCCTTCAACCATTTATGGATAACTCTTTAGGATACATATGTAAATGAAGATTTGAGTCAGATAACACCTTCAACAGTGTTTTCTTATATGCTACTTAAAGATACATCTCGTTAAACAAGAATATTCCAAATACACAATGGACGGATACAGAGCTATCGGAATCTCCGATCCCAAGTTTATGATGACAAGAGTTCATTTATTAGGGTAGATCACTTCTGTTTCTCTAAGAATTACATCATAGCTTTCGTATAGTTATGACGATTGTCTATTGAGATTCATAATGCATGCACTACTTCGGATAAAACGTGGACGAAATATTTTGGCATTAGTTCATCGTGCTCATTCTGAAATAGATTGGAAGTATTCTTCAAAAGATGGGAGAATATCCAGTGAGAGAAAAGCTGACTAACGAGTGAAAATGAAATTCGGACTAGCACCAGAAACCATTACACCCAGACAATTCAAGTACTCTGCAAGGAATACACCAAAATCATTATTCACCCATAAACGCATTCGTTTCAGCGGACATTTGAGAAGCGAGAGTTGAATTTTGCGATCAGGAAAAGGTGTTGACTCGTGGATGCCCTCCCTTTGATACACTGCTTGAAGCCATGGGTCGAAGAGTCACACCAGATTGTTCATTCACCTTCAAACTAAGTGGCAAAGTGTGTGTGCGTCATGACCTAATAATACATTGTCATTATCCCATTCATTATTCCCATCTGTGTGAAATTGACTTATTCAGTTTCAACCCATACTGTGCGTCTGCGTTTTCTGGGAGAATCTTAAGGATAACTGTGTGGAAGACTGTGGACAATATATGACTGACTGCATGTCTTTCAGGGTTCCGGCTATTGCATCAGTTCAAAATAGCTCCTACAACTAACGTCCCTCTGAGTGGTTCTCTACTGAAATTTTAGTGATAAGTACAGAAACTGCTTGCTAATTCAACCAACAAAAGGAACACAAAGTTAGTGTTTATTGTTTTAAAGGCATGAAAAGGCCAAAACATCAACGGTCTAGGAAACATGAGAATACGTCAATTGCCTAACTGTTTAGTTTTCTTCATGTTGATGCCGGTGAGTCATCTTAGTCGCGAAAACAGATGGAGTGAGGGTGTACACAGGGAACAGCTGGATTCCTCATACTTTTAAAATCAAAACCCTTCACAACCATAATATGCTGCTAGACTCACTTGAATATTTATACACTTTAAATGACCAAATGTATCAATCAATATTGAATTCCTCTTATTTAACAACCCTCAGGTAATCAGTTTTTCCAAGACTAATCAAGCAGATGAACATGATGAATGTCGTCTTTCATCAGCATCTATCAATTCATATCAGGTTGTGAATGAAAACGTCATCACAACATTCGTCTATGTGGCTCAAATACCATCAGAGTCAGATCATTTTCGCCCAGTAGAAACAAGGCACTGGGAAATTCACATGTTTCAATTACTTAATTTTCTAGGTGAACAAGTATGACTAAGGAATAATACAGTCAGGCGAAGTAACTCATTTAATCAGAATTCTAAGGAAGTATCTTGTCCATAGTCGCATCACCGACATGTCAAACACACACACACACACACCACGAAAACCACTTGACTAACAATAACAATAGTATCAAAGTTTAATTCTTATAAAAACAGCATTTAATTCCAGTATAGCTTACGTTTTCTACGAACCACATTTCTACACTCATGTGGGATGATTTGTAAGCATAGTGTTACCACAAGTAGCTGAAATGTAAATAAGAAATTCAATTGTTTCTCCTACCTTAGTGCAAATGTTCAACATTACAACTAAAAGTTGTAGTGTATATGGATAATTGCATAAATTAAGCTTATATATATACACTAATTATTCTCAGTGGTGACACCGATATTTAGACATTTTGCAGTTAATCGATAAAATTAGGGCTGGTTTCGAGTAAGATTATAGTCAATGTTATTATTATTATTATTATTATTATTGCTGTTCAGTCGGTAAAGGCAGAAAATAAACATTCGATAGTCTCTGTGTCTAGAGGATTGATTTACACTCACCAATTATTTGATCTATAGAATAAAATATTTTAAACAACAGCCCATATTTATCTATAATATTATAAGGTGAATAAATGTTCATCACATAAACAGTTAAAACATGTTTGTTTACCTAAGTTAAACTGTATTACCTGCGGATTGATTATAATCGACTGAAATCCTCGGAATACGTCAGCTGAGATATCAATTTGGCACCTACCGTTATGAATGCCAAAGCTTTATCCAGTAGGACATTTTAATCAAGAAAAAATGCAAAATAACTTAGTAGCAAATGTATCAACTAAACAGCAGATGGGACAATTCTTTGGTGGCATAACAGTAGGATGCTCGTCAACCGCGTTTGTGATCCGGGTTCCTATCCCACTGCAACCGAAACTACTAATCTCTAGCTTGAAGCCCCATATTCCACTGTAAACGAGTAGGAATAAAATAAATAAATTAACATGCAACTATGCTAACTCATTGTTTTATATTTATGGGAAAATTACAGACGTACACTCAATAACTAATTAATTTTGATCCTAAACCACTATAAATTTTAATACATTTTTAGTCTCCATACTTTTACCTTTCCATTTTAATAGTGAATTCCTACTTGAATGATTAGGAGGCATTTAATACCATGAGAATATGTAAATTTTCCAGTTTTATCCTTGGTAAATCTGCATATCAGTCTAATAGTTCAGGTGAGAGGAACATTAGTGAAAAGGGACGTAACATCCATGGATATCATTTCCTTTCTGGATACATTAGCATCACTTATTGAATCAGTGAATACAAGTAAATCTGAAACACCATACTGAAAGAGATTATTTCTGATGTTTAGGAAGACGTCTGTGAGCCATTTATTTTTTATTTCTTTTACTTTATTCTAAAAACAGTACTTATAATACAGAATGGAATTCTCAGCATTTGTCACAATATTGCATCTGATTTACTTAAAATATAAATAAAATCAAAAATTAAAGCAAAATTAACCAGAAGGATTTATCCACGTTTCCCATATAAAGTGAAAAATATTTTAAGCAAGAATTGAGATCATTAAATATTAATAATAATAATAATAGTAATAATAATAACAACAGTGAGTTTGTTTCAAACAGTATTGTTGATTCAGTTTGAAAATTTTAGCATGTTACTATCGAATATTGAATCTAATGTTCTGTTGATGTTCACAATTATGAAAAATAAATAAATAAAAACAAAAAATTGAGAAGATTATAAATATATGAAATACAATAGCAATAAAGTTTTGTACTGTAATGGTGGAAGAAATGGTTTATTTAGTAGTGCAAAGAAGGTTAGTTAGTTTATGCCTGATACTATTTTCATCACATAAAGTACGTGCTAAATATGGTATAGTGGAATTTTTATACTTAGACGTACGTGCATAAAGTCTTCTGAAAAGACTTCTTGTTTTACCTGAGGAGACACAAGGTTGGAGCTGCGGATAGAGTGGGTGCTCAGTGTCTGACAAAATTCCTTTGGCAAATTTGTTGCATGACATCAACTGCCTTTCAGTGACAATGTCAACGATATGACCCAATAGGACACTACCACTCGTCCTACTGACAGTCTTCAGAGTTCTACGTAGTATGAAATAGTCTTTTTCAAGCAATTCAGGAAAGAATAAGGGTGAACAGTAAAGAAGAATGAGTAAAAAACATGAGTTGACAAACTGTAAAAGGAGTGATTAGGTTATACCTGAGTGCCTTAACTTCTTAATGTAAAAAGTCAGACGAAATATTCTTTTAGAAATCGCTAAGACATGGGAAGACCAGGATAGGTCAGAAAAAAGAATTAATCCAAGATACTTAACTTCAGACTTGATTTCTATATCAGTGTCATCAATTTTGCAAGGGTCATAGGAACCAACAGCTTCATTTAACTTTCGTTTACATCGGAAACTGAAATTAACAGTCTGGCATTTGAAAGGATTTAGTTTAAGGCCGTTTAGCAGTACCATGACCTGGGGAATTCGTTATATGTATGATTTTTAAGAAACGTCATCCTTTATAGAAATTTAAACAAAAGTGTGCAAACTAATAATGATAATACTTTCAGTAAGGAAAAATTGTTTTCTCAGCCTTCGTTTGCGTCCCAATGGTTCTCTAACCAATGTCAGCTCATGATGATATCCAATAGGCTTTTTCTCCTCACGAAATAAAAATTCTTGAAGTGCATACATAAAGGACTGTATGGCTTGACAAAAGTTTCGTTGAAGAAAGTCTCACTGAATATTTTATATCTAAATTTACAATGGGAACTATTATTTTGTTTCCTATCTGTCGATTATTACTGTGTCTAACTTATGCTACTTCCTACTAGTGAGTAGCTCGCATTGTAATTGTTTGTTTCTTTCAAACCTATTTATTTATTTATTCTCTTTCGTAGAATGTGGGGTAGGAAAATCGAGAAGTCAATTCCACCTTATGAAAAGTGTGAGGGGCATGCTTCAAGATAAACTGCAACCAATAATCTCAATTTATTTGATCATTGGACCTAAAATCACTCTTGGAGTACTTGTGGTAAGTGGGAAGTTTAGCTCATTCACATTAAGAGAGTTTGAAAACTAGAGATCCACAATGCTGCACACCAAAGACACACCAAAGCAGTTCAACAGAAGTATCCCTACACTTGTCTTTGAATGTATCGTAACTTTGGTTCTGGTTACTAGAATATATCCTTTTTCTGTCCATTCCAAAACAAGTTGCTGTGTTGTTATGGGATAATCTATAGTAGTTCATTCGAAGTATATACCACTGCAATGCCTATAACTACAAGTAACCGTGCCCAAATTGAAACAATTAAAATACACTATACAAAAACTAAATCAGAAACGAAGTTAAACAATACATACTTATGGACATCTTTTATGATTGCCTTGAGAGACATTCTCAACACTTCAGACCGCATTCAAGCATCCGTAGCAAAAAGTGCAATTATTTTACGTGAACAAGTATGCAGTTAGAATAATATAGATATGAAACAAATGGCATGGCTTCTTCTGACTTTCCATTGACATGAATGAATAGAGCCCAATACAAGTGTATAAATATTTCAATAATCCACTCCAAAAAAACAAATTATATAGACGAAACTAGCAAAAAAACATATCGAAAACACATACCGACTAACTTATATAAAAGAAGGGTAATCAATGTGAAGACTGCCATAAACAAGTGGCTTGCCTGTAGTACACGGTTGGATAAACTACCAGAAAATTAGGGAATAATCACATGAAATAAGGCTTTACTAACCTCCCCATGGCTTAACACTACATTGAGAGTGATGTCGAAGGAAGCTTCGAAGCTACACTCCGTACTTGTTATATATATATATATATATATATATATATATATATATATGGAAAAACTAGAAATTGTTTCGAGAAATAAATTCGTTATTCATGTAGAATATCTCATCTGATTATAACAGAGAATTTCGAAGTATAATTGTTATGTTTATCTTGTAGGTTGTATATTGAGTCTCTTTATTATTCTATCTCGTTCTGTAAGGATACACGCCTCATCAGCTTTCTGTGACTCCTCCCACTGAATGTTTCTTGAAAGAAGAAATCTACTCGGAAGATGTCAGACATTCGTTCTTGTAGGATAGTATTCGTGTGAATGTTTGGCGCATGCAATATACCAAGACAGGTGGCGTTATTTTTAAAACTGTGCATTATTCAACAGTGGATGTAATAAATCTGTAGAATATAAAATTAATGGAGGTGCCCACCAACACAACAATATTTATATCTCTCCATATCAGGAAAACATTCCGATTTTGGTGGGCTCAGTGATACTTCTTGTTTAAGTCAATTTCTTGACGAAATTGGTCCGGGTAAACTTCACAGTTATCGATATTTAACTCTTCCTCGGAACTCAAAGAATGCATGTTTTGATGAAACTACTAAGCTGACTATCCACAGATTACTCCTGACTTTCGAGCACAGAGTCATAAGTAAACAAATGTGATGGTTTCTAGGAATTTGTTGGTGTTGTCAACAGAGAATATGATATCATAGGATTGCGATCTCTGAATAGTTGAGGGCAAAGGGTGACTCTTGTGATGCAGTGAAGATAAGCTGCTTTGAGTGCTCAAACCTTAAGAGGAAGTCAATTTAAGTCAAAGAGCGCATTCAGCTTTGAGGATTCGGCATTTCTACCAGTATGATTCTGAGCACTCCCGTGCACTACTGACTGCGGATGTAAAATTGGAAGATTATGGATGAACTGTACACGGTCGGTGCATTACAATATCTTATCATATACGAGGTAGCATAATTTACAAGTTAAAATAGTAATAGATATAAGAAGTGCTGAGTGTAGCTTTGAAGCTTAATTTGACATCACTCTGAATGCGATGGTAACTCATAGAGATTTATATAAAGCTTGGTTTTCTGGAATTTTTATTTTCAGATGAACACTTCACCATAACCACTTGTATGCAGCAGTTTCAAAATTGCTTTTTTCATACTTTCAGTTTCCATATTTAAAAATTATAATTTAGCAAAATGAAGTTAGGACGTCATCTTTCGGAATGAATTTTCACGTCCCTAAAAACCACATAAATCGTGCAGACACAGAGACGCAATTTGAATACCTTAACCGTCAACTATGGAGCTAAAAATTGCGGACGAACAAAAAATAGGATCCTTGAAGTCCAAAATGTTTGATATACCCAACGAATATCATACATCGCCATCCGAAAAACAGAAGGTGCTTACTGAAGAGTGTGGAGGGGCACTAAAGAGACCATATGAAAATGATGACATCGTTATGTTTAGATTCGAAAAAGGCTCTGGAATTGTTATGGTAAATAAAACTGATTATGCACATGAAATGTCGACAGTTGTTAACGATCCCGAAAAATTTCCCGTGGACAAAACTAAGAAGGATGAAACGACTTCGTTTGGAAGCAAAGTAAATAAAAAACCCAATGAATTATTCATGGAGAAAATGATTGACAGCAAAACTTCCGAAGAACTCAGATCAAAAGGTGGATGCTTATCGTTTATGTGTCATCTGCCAAAAATCCATAAGGCCAATGTATCCTTAAGACCCATGTTATCAATGATAAACTCGCCATGCCACAAATTAGCTCGATGAGTAGCTTTTTTTTCGATCGGACACTAGTAACTAGTGCGACGTGTCTAGTGCTTTCTTTGGTGCAGACTGAATTTTATTAGTCAGGTTTACAGTGTTGCCACCATTCTAGGTAGCTCACCATCACGCCAATTTATTGAAGCCAGTTCAAAAGGAAAGGGTGAAACTTTTGAATTTTCTAAAAAGGTTAACCATGTTGATGTATCAGATGCATTAATGCTATCCCATGACGTAACCACCTTGTTTACAATTGTACTAGTGATTGTAAACAAACATTTGTAAACAAACAGACCTATTGCCATCACCGGAAACAGAGATGAAGCGCCTTCTAATTCTTCGCACAACAAACATCCAATCCAAATTCAACAACCACTTCCACGAACCAAATAATGAGGTCACCAGGGGGTTCACCTCTAGGACCCATTCTAGTTGATATCCACATGGATCATCTAGAACAGACCCGACCGAGTGGTACTGTCAATGAAAAAACATACTATCACCAATTTCTTGATGATATGTTTGTTGTTTATAAGGACATAGGTGATAGGATCCCACATATTTTGGTATTGACTGTTTAATTTTGTATATATGGTATATTATCATTCTCACACATTTTGGTAGTGACTGCTAATTTTGTATATATGGTATATTATCATTCTCACACATTTTGGTAGTGACTGCTAATTTTGTATATATGGTATATTATCATTCCCACACATTTTGTTACTGACTGTCAACCTCGCACATATGGTATATTATCATCTCTCACGCACTTTGTTATTGGCTATTAAGATAAATTATTTCAAATGCTGTTAGCTGTCCATATTGTTGTAAAATGTATAAATACCATGGCTTTCTTTGTCGTTGTTGCACTTCAATACACAGTCACAGTCCAGCCTTTGTCTTTTGATATTTGCGTGCTTTACTAAATCGGAAGGTACGACGAGCAGATAGGCAGATTAGTTCAGGCGCAGACAGAATAAGGTGAAAACGTCTTCATTCAATTCCCTACAGTTATAACAAATTGGCGACGGGGTTTTACCTTAATTCATTGCAGTTATAGCAAGCAAACGACGACAGTTTTTATTCTGTTCAGCGCAACTATATAACATTTTTGACTGTGTTAATTACAACCCAATTACAATGTCTATCTCTCTGGACGATCTCAAATCTATCTTGCAGCAGCAGCAAGTTCAGAATGAAGCAGCTCAACTAAAATTAATCGAAGCTCTCACTCAGAAGCTGTCCATTCAAGTTCCATCAACATCTCATTCTGACAAATATGAAAGCATCTCAAATTCTATCAGTGAGTTCAACTACGACCCAATATCTGGTCTCGTATTTGATGCATGGTTCAATCGTTACGAAGACGTCTTCCGTATTGAATGCTACATGTTTGATGATGCTGCCAAAGTCCGATTGTTACTAAGAAAACTTGGTACTGTTGAGCACAACAGATATGTTAACTTCATTCTGCCCAAGAACCCACGTGAGTTATCATTCGATGAGACAGTCACCGTTTTATCACAAATCTTTGGTGAACAGTCATCCATGTTTAATATTCGGTATCAATGTTTTCAGTTGACAAAAATGCCTTCCGATGATTATGTGACTTACGCTGGCAAAGTGAACAAGGAATGTGAAAGGTTCAAACCACACGAAATGACATCAGATCAGTTCAAGTGTTTGATTTTTATTTGTGGGTTGAAGAACCCAGAAGATACTGACATACGAACTCGACTTCTGTCACTTGTGGAACAAGACCCGAAAATGACTTTACAAATGGTGACAGCAGAATGCCTACGTTTAATCAACTTGAAGCACGATACTGCTATGGTGGAGTGCAAACGACAGTCGTCTGAATTTGGTTCGATTAACACAGTGAAAAGTCCTCCGATCACCGTTAAGCACACAGAACGTCAGTCTCAAAATTCAGCTAAACCTCCTTCAGTGTGCTGGCACTGTGGTTCGTGGCATTTTGTCAAGTTCTGTCCTTTCAAGAAGCATAAATGCCGTAATTGTCACCGTTTTGGACATAAGGAGGGTTACTGTACACCGCAGAAAAATTCTTCGGTGAGGAACAGAAGTAGTCGTTTCAAGCCGAAACAATCTCCTCGAGTACAGACCGTTTTCACTACTTCCAAAGTCGAGTTCGCCAGCAAACGTAAGTACATAACACTAGATATTAACGGCAAACGTATTCGTCTTCAGTTGGATACGGCATCAGATATCACCGTAATTTCCCGAACTACGTGGCGCAAACTTGGTTGCCCACAGATTCTGCCGACCGAGCATGTCGCCAAGAATGTCTCTGGAGATATACTGAAACTCGTGGGTGAGATAAATTGCCAGGTTCAGTTTGGTGAGCATCACTTCAATGGTGTATGTTACGTTACAAACTACCATGATTTGGATTTGCTTGGTCTTGACTGGTTAGACAAGCTCCATATCTTTAATGTACCATTAAATTCAGTATGCTCTAATGTTTCGTCTTCACCACACAACGTTGTTCCCGGAGATGTATCTGATCAATCTCTCTTGCAACGCCGTCGTCAAAAGCACGCTTCTGTCTTCCAGGACAAACTTGGTTGCTGCAAACTGTTTGGCATCCAGCATATTCGTAGCCCCCCGTATCATCCCCAATCGAATGGACAGACTGAACGTTTCGTCGACACCCTTAAGCGTGCTTATGCAAAAGCGAAGGGGGAGGGAACAACAGAAGAAATTTTGGATAAATTCTTGCTGCATTATCGTACGAATGAAAAAGGACAGTTATGTGTCAGACACACAGATCACGCTCTATCCAGTACCACGCAAAGGTCAACTCGACAAAGAAGAGCTCCGAAACCTTTTCAAATAGATCCAAAAAGCAAGTCCTACACTCTTTACGGGGGGAGGTGATAGGATCCCACATATTTTGGTATTGACTGTTTAATTTTGTATATATGGTATATTATCATTCTCACACATTTTGGTAGTGACTGCTAATTTTGTATATATGGTATATTATCATTCTCACACATTTTGGTAGTGACTGCTAATTTGTATATATGGTATATTATCATTCTCACACATTTTGGTAGTGACTGCTAATTTTGTATATATGGTATATTATCATTCCCACACATTTTGTTACTGACTGTCAACCTCGCACATATGGTATATTATCATCTCTCACGCACTTTGTTATTGGCTATTAAGATAAATTATTTCAAATGCTGTTAGCTGTCCATATTGTTGTAAAATGTATAAATACCATGGCTTTATTTCTCGTTGTTGCACTTCAATACACAGTCACAGTCCAGCCTTTGTCTTTTGATATTTGCGTGCTCTACTAAATCGGAAGGTACGACGAGCAGATAGGCAGATTAGTTCAGGCGCAGACAGAATAAGGTTAAAACGTCTTCATTCAATTCCCTACAGTTATAACAATAGGACATCCGTGTTATATGACCACCTTAATGAGGTCTACCCAAACATTGAATTCACCGTGGAATACGAACGCAAACGCGATTTCATTTTTTACTGGACAAAAAATGTAAAAAGAAGAAAAGATGGAACCGTCGAAAGTAAGTCTGCTGAAAAAAGTCCTGGACGGAACAATATCTTTACTACAACAGCTTCTGACCTACACGCTATTGGCAGAGATTAGTAAAGACACTGTACAATATAACCTGGAAGTTATGTTCGCTTAACAAGGTAGAAGAAGAATTAGGTTTTGGCGAAAAATGTCTAAAGGAAAACGTCTATCCAAAAGGATTAGTCCTAAAGTTCGACAAAGAAGCATCAACTAGTTAAAAAGAGTGAAGTTTCCATCAGTATCCCACTCAGACGACAAGCAGCATCACAAAAGATTGACAAGAGGACGAAAGGGGCAATAACGAGATGGTTCCCTGCAGCTAAGTCAATGATGCCTTATAGCACTATATGGTCTGTAAGCCAATCGAAACTGGATAAGTACCTTGCTAAAATTACCTCCAACTGCATTTATAAATCCGCGTGTGCCTTCAGCAGCAAGAACATTGGAAGAACAGAGAGAACGGCTTCTACCCTGTTTTCAAAGTATATTCCAAGAAAATTATGCTTAAAATGGAAACAAATATTTACAAAATGCAATTACCAGACACCCTGTGGATACGGGTCATTTCATCGATATTTCCAAATCCTTTAAGACATTAAACACAAAAAGGACAGCGAATGTTTTTAAAGTTTACTGAAACAATTACAATCAAACGTTTCAGACAAGACTTATGCACGTAGAAAGAGAGTGTAGTCAGTATCTCACTCCCTTGGTAACCGTATCACTTTGAGTACACTGATTAGTCATACACATTGATGAGCTCACCTCACTGAGCGGGTTTTCAATTTGATAAACTATGTAGATGTACAACACTAACAATGTTTATTGGATTTTTCCGCTTTCTGTATTCTCTAACCCTCCTTTTTTCATCGTTTGAAAGCATATAAATTGATGGTGACTTCAACTACAAATCTTAACATACTTACATTCCAGATGCGTTCATCTTATACTGTTTTTTGGACTACGTTTCAAACACTGAAGTATGAAATGTCCTTATTTATAACTATTGCAAATTCAGGTAGTTTGAAGCTGATGTGAACCTGTGAAAAAGAATGATGTCATTTTATACTGCAAATTTGGTACTTCTTTCTCTATCGAAATTAATTAAGGGAACCAAATGTATGAAATTTACTAATTAACTATGTGTTTCATTTTCTGCTGTTAGATAATCTTGTCATCCGACTTACTCTCATACTTTTCTGCCGGCTTTGTCGAATAACGATTCGATCCATTCTACTGTGTTTGAACTATACAAAGAACTGCTTGTCTTTGGTAAGTCTTTGTGGATGGACGATGAATGGCTGGATCTTGTAATTCAAACAATAGATCAGAAGAAAGGGGAAGACAGGATTTCATTTATAATTAATTTATTAATTATTGAACGGGAAATGTTACATAATTGGAAAATTCATAAATATTATATCAATACTAGGCTTCAATTATCTCTTCTTGGTGTTTTTCTTGGGTTTCTGAGGCGTCACTTTGACCTGTAGAGTGAAAAAATATATATTACAGATTATAGGAGCAACAAAAACGTGCCGCATTTTGTCTTTTCAGGCTCTTAGTTAAAGTGTATTTACGTATTGGAATGTTGTTTTAGGGAGGCTTCATACTTTGCACATACTTTATTTATCTGTAGACAGTCATATTTCTAAACTATGTTCAATTTCGGACTCAATGTCCCAGGATCCTACGTCCGAGGAATATATTTAGAACAGCAAGTAGTTGTTCAGTACCATTTAAGTTTGCAATTTGATAACTGGACTTCAAATGAACTGTCGCAATCACACCAGGATGTGGAATAACGAAGCACAATACTGTCATTCAGTTTGCTGCAGTTGTTTAGTGGATGAGTTTTATGCTCTGTTTTCGTTGCAGTAATAATTACCCACTTCAATTCAATTTCGCAAGATATTGTTCTGTACTAGGCTTTATTTAGTTGGTTGTATAAGTGACTAATCAGTTTTGCGTTCGTTCGTTAGTGATTGAAACTGAGGATACATTCGAGATTAGTGTAACATGACGTGGGACAATGAACGAACAAGAGAACTAGTTTGAACGCATTTATTACAAAGTAGTTTAACAGTATAGAAATATTCCTTTATCCATCAACCGTGAAAAAGTGGCTCAGACTCAAAAGGGAACATCACGCTTTAAAAGACGCATCGCGATTGTTTCATCTCCATTGTTCTCAGCTTTACAAAACTATAGTTTGTCAATGCAGTAGATCAACAAATACTTGGTGAAAGCCTGTGAAGTGATATTTAATGTTGATGTTTTGATTTCTGTGATATGCCACTCTAATCTCTCCACATGTCTACACAACATCGAAATATTATTTCTTCAGCTTTATGTCACATTATTGGGAATCTACTGAGTTATTTGGTGCCTATATCGCATATTTCACATATGTAGTTTGTATACAGCCAAAGACATTATACGAATCCGAGTAGTTACGGGAAGTATTTGACGGACACAACTCACCATCAGACGACGAACCAGATTTCCTGTTTGAATTGCATAGTTTGTTAAATTCAGTACATGTTTTCAGAATCCCTTCAACATCCAAATTGCTCATTTCTTTGACAAAATCGTCTGAGAACCAAATAGATGTGGATATCACTTGTACTAGGAAAGAGAAAAAAACACAATTTCATATGTAAACATTTTATAGTTTGATGTGCACAAAATAGTGATAAATACTGATATTTTGAACTCTTTAAGCTCTTTTTCCTAATCTTACTCAGCTTAGTTTTTATTGGTTTGTTCCTTGTGTGTGTTTATCACACACTCAGTCAGCAATATATCATGCACTTACCTTCTTTAGTGGAGCCCAAGTTTTGCTATTGCTTTCAATTAAATGAAACTGGAATTCAGCGATGAATAACTATCAATGCAAAACTGAAGAATGAGTGTTCGACCTGTGCATTTCAGTCCTAAAGTCAATATCACTGTGAGCGAAAGGCAGGATGAATCTGTTAGCGCGTTATTAAACTCCATCTATGTGAAATCATACCAAAATTGCAAAATAATGTTCCAGGCGATTAGCAATATGTAGACTGTCTGTTTGGAAATTTCCAAATTATGCACCAATTATAGATAACTGCAGTCAGCAGCTGCTTAGTAAAAATCCTCATGTGTGAGTATACATGGGAGTTTCATTCTTCAACATTCCCTTCGGATTTAATTTATACTGCATTGAAACAAACACTGTTTGTTTCGAATTTCTAAATTATTACTGTGGCGTTCAATCAGTTTATCATATCTGATATAACTGAATTCTGCAGCATCTTAGAAACATCGATAGATGATGATATCACTGACACTGGGATGATGAGTGAGGTGACGAATCAAGCAGAATGTATTCCTTGAAACAACTATGAAAATTGAGAACCGTATGACCACATGATTAAGGAAAGTGACACCTATTCCTTTAGTGAGGTGACCTTGTGTTCTTATGCTGTCCATCCATTAGAAAAAGATACGTGAAGCCAGTTGTTACTGGAATTCGTGTTAACAGGACTTGTGAAACCACTTGTAGCCTTTCATACACCAATTGCTGTGATCAATTCATGAACAATACTCGTCAGAATGAAGTGTAACCAGACGGGGAAGAATAGTATATGCGCTAGCTAATCAACGTTGATCAAATAACAAATGCTTGTTTTTTAGAATGAGTGCATTTTGGTGAATGTCTGTCGGACCTCGATAGTATCCTCCAATCTCAAAACAAATTCGGTTTTGGTTAACTGGAAATAACATTTGAAGAATTATGGCGAGAACTGTCTTCATTTCAATGATGGTGATTAAATATATGCAACTGAGAAGAATATCAATGTTGAAGAGTAATCAAACTAGCTGATGAGTTTAAGTTAGTTGTATTGGACGAAATAAAAGCGACGATGTCTGTCAAGCCTGACAGTGTATAATTTTGCTGATAGGCTTAAAGCTTTCGATAAGTATGATTACATACCACAACGTTACGGCTCAAGCAATGGATGATCAGTATGAATGGAAAGGTATACAACTTGTGTCTTAGTATTTGTGAGAATTTGTACACTGTTGTGAGTAAATTTCTAATGAGTGTTTTACACAATAATAAGTTACAACATCAGTCAAAATGTTGCCAATACTAAATTCTGTCGTTGTATGCCAACAACCAATATAAATGTATTTCAATTACACTCTGCTTCTTGTGAAATATTAAAATCTAGTTTACTCTATTATTCAGTAACCATCACCAATATAATACAACAGCACGGTCTCGTGACTTTGAGAGAAAACGGTGTAAAAACTCGTTGTGAGGAGAAATCATGTTGCATGTAGATAAGGTGTATCCAAAACACATAATACAACATCACTTACTTGGTTGTTGTGTTGCTGTTTGTGTGGGGAACGCCATTCCGAGCATTCGATCCAAGTCAGTCTGCTGGTTGAAAAAGTCGAGGATCTTTTCATTGCTCAGTTTTGCATTTCTAGACATTGTAAACCAAGATGTTTCAGTCTCCACATCATACTTATCTGTGAAGAGAGTGAAATTTTGTAATAAGTACATAAATTAATAAAGACTCAGCCTAAGATAACGTTTAGAATAACAACAGGAGTTTCACTATTAAGCCAATCATTTCAGAGAACACAACTAAATGAGAAACAGCTGAACTTGTTTATGATGAATCCCTAAATGTTCTCGCATGTATTTTAACTTTGATGGGAGTTTCTTGTAATGGTGTACTCAACGACCATTTATACGTAACATTTCCACTTTTTACGCGTTGTAAATTAAGCATTGCCATAGTCGTGGGGCTGTTTTGTTCACCAGTTCACTTCAAACTGAATCACTGATTGATAGAGTCAGTATTTTACCGATACATAATGAATGTTTTTCTTCTCAGTAGTCACATGACAATATTTGTCAATGAAATTCAACCAGCATTAGTCTGTACAATAATTTTTTGAAGGGGTCTACTGTTTTCTTCAATTTTCGTGTACATTTGATGGTATTATTCTATTAATTCTGAATTTTAGTCAGGATGGTCAGATCATGGTTAACAACAATAATGATACTGCATAGTTTTGGTGCATGTTCAGTCAACTTCTTCTTATCAACGCTTAGCAAGTGAAATTAGAGAGAAAGTCAATCAATTACTTTGAATGCCGTTTAGATGTGCCATAAACTCGTATCACAAGATTTAATATACTGGGTGGTTTACAGAACCGCACAATACTGAAAAATGAAACATTTGTTTTTCTTTTACATAAGTCAACATACCAAGTGGGTTGCTGTTGTTTTGATTCATGACATTTTGGAATAAATCGTTGGTCTTCAACTGGCTATTGACGAAGTCGAGCATTTCTTTGTTTGTTACTTTTTTGTTTCCCAGTTTGACTACCCATGTAGTTTCCACGATCTCATCATCATCTACACAACAAACCAAAGTGTAATACATGTAAGTGAAATTATTCCTGCATTACTGTTATTTTACATTGCTGAAAGAAAACTGAACTGAAATTTCCATTGAAATTGTGCCTAATTCACTTTAGGGTGATGTACATTCACATATTATGAAACTTACCATGTTGATTCATCTCTATCTTGCGAAACCTCTGAGTGAAACCTGATAACCATCTTTCAAAGCAATATATCAGAAAATTGTGAAAGTCAAGGCTGTGAGTCAAATATCGTAGTTTTATTGGAAATATTTATTGTTTCCATCTCTCAGCTGACATAAGACGTTCTTCTACATGTATCACAGTATATCACGCATTAGAATCTCAGTTATACTATTTGTTATTCACCTGAAACCTCTAAAAGCCGTATTTTAAAATTTCTTTAAGTTCCCAGTGGAGTATAGGGATTCAAGCTGGAGGCTTGAAGTTTCTTCAACAGTGTTGATAATTTTTACAGGATGGGATTGCTAGCCTCAAGCCAAACCTTCCCTTTTTTACCAGTCTTATTACTGGCTTAGAGAGGTAAAGGAGTGCGTTGGCCGGGTATCAAACGCCGGACCATCTGTGTGGTCGGCGAGCACTCCACCACTATGCCACCAACGTACACAAAACCCATTAGTTAATATAATAAACATGTATTCATTCTACAGAAGCATCACACTTGTACTGATTTAAGTATAGATAAGCACGTCTCAGTAATTACTTGATAAATAACACTACAGTAAAGTGATCAAGATGCTTACAGTAATCATCCCTGGAATCATCTGGTTGCCCTTGGCTGTACACAACAGTCTTCTTCAAGAGTGGATTGATATCACTATCTGAGGTATTCCTGAATATTCTTCGTTTTGACCGACACCTTTTCCGTAAAGGTAAATTTCGTTTAGCTCTATCAACAGCACTGTCATCATAGTCAGTATCAGGAATTTCATCAGATTTAGCTAGTAATCAAAATGGTAAAAGGTGATATTGAAATAACTAAAGATGATAATTAACATAAAACAAACATTTAAGACAAATAATAATTCGAAGAAACCTAATGACATATCAAAAACCTAGAGATAAATACCATAAAAAATAGAGAAAAGAGGAGGAAATTCACAAAAATTATAACCACGAGCGATATAAACCGGAAACATTAACATAATAATTGAACACAACACGAGTAATTCTGTGTGTGAATTTGCCTGTATGTGAGCGTTTGTTTGTCACTATGCGTGAGTATTGGAGTTGTGAGTGAATCGATTTCATTCGACCAGTGATGTTAATAGTTCAGTAGATGCAGGTAATTGGACATTCGAGTGGAAGACACACGATTCATGAAACCAATCAGACTTACGTCGACACGCATGACATGGAATTTGTGTGTCACTGCATCATTTATCGGTCAAAAATGGTGAGTGAAACATCAGACTTAGTAGTGAAGGTGTGAATCAGTGACTGTGTCTGCGTGTATGTGTGTGTGTGTGTGTGTTGGTGTATCTTGATTTCCAAGAGGTTAAGTGGTTTTACTACGTTTTGTGTGTATGACTTACGTTCAGAAGAGTCGGGAGCTGGCATGTGTCCGTTGCGTCCCTCCGACTGCTTCGACGGATGTCTTCGTCGTCGTCGTCTTCTTCGCTTGCCTGACTTGTCGATGTAATAAGCGTCTTGATCATCGTCTTTTGGTGTGGAGTCGGGAAGTGTTCCAGATTCCGGCTCTGATCCAGCTTCTGTAAACAGGGAATAATAACACCGATTAGCATGAAAATGTGCTCAAGCAGGTTGGTCGACGCCGTCTGTGTAAGTGTTGCACACAGCATCTTCACTGGTACAGAAAGGATGGGGTGCTCACCTTATCTGTGTGTTTGTGTGCGTGCACTCCGCGGGGAGTGGAGATGGATGTCAGAGAGGGCGGATTCTGTGAGATCTATGTCAACTCGCATTGGCTTGTTTTATGTCTAATGTCGACAGTGTACCGCTTGGTTTCATCCACAATGACGATATCTAGCTTAATTATAGTGTTGGTGAGAAGGGACTGGAGACACTTCCCGTGTGGTGTCGTGAGTGAGGAGAGTATGTGGAAGGCGAAGGTGATAATGACCATGGTTGTTGGCTTCTTGCCATTGGGGTTGTGCTTGTTAAAGCGAACGCAATTGTGGTAGTGATGTTGATCGAATTGAGAATTACAAGTTTGGCAAGTGTGGTGCTCGACTGCTTAGCACAAGAGAGAGGGAGAGAGAAACGAAAAAGAAGCTCAGATGGTGTGAACATGTGACTATGTGGAGTTGTGTGATGGGTGTGTAACTGATTTAGTCTATCAATGTGATCAGAAGGGACCTGTGATTGGGAAGTTCGTCTCGAGTGTACCTCCTCAGGTTTCCGTCTTCATGAGTGATTCTGTGTGTGAATTTGCCTGTATGTGAGCGTTTGTTTGTCACTATGCGTGAGTATTGGAGTTGTGAGTGAATCGATTTCATTCGACCAGTGATGTTAATAGTTCAGTAGATGCAGGTAATTGGACATTCGAGTGGAAGACACACGATTCATGAAACCAATCAGACTTACGTCGACACGCATGACATGGAATTTGTGTGTCACTGCATCATTTATCGGTCGAAAATGGTGAGTGAAACATCAGACTTAGTAGTGAAGGTGTGAATCAGTGACTGTGTCTGCGTGTATGTGTGTGTGTGTGTGTGTTGGTGTATCTTGATTTCCAAGAGGTTAAGTGGTTTTACTACGTTTTGTGTGTATGACTTACGTTCAGAAGAGTCGGGAGCTGGCGTGTGTCCGTTGCGTCCCTCCGACTGCTTCGACGGATGTCTTCGTCGTCGTCGTCTTCTTCGCTTGCCTGACTTGTCGATGTAATAAGCGTCTTGATCATCGTCTTTTGGTGTGGAGTCGGGAAGTGTTCCAGATTCCGGCTCTGATCCAGCTTCTGTAAACAGGGAATAATAACACCGATTAGCATGAAAATGTGCTCAAGCAGGTTGGTCGACGCCGTCTGTGTAAGTGTTGCACACAGCATCTTCACTGGTACAGAAAGGATGGGGTGCTCACCTTATCTGTGTGTTTGTGTGCGTGCACTCCGCGGGGAGTGGAGATGGATGTCAGAGAGGGCGGATTCTGTGAGATCTATGTCAACTCGCATTGGCTTGTTTTATGTCTAATGTCGACAGTGTACCGCTTGGTTTCATCCACAATGACGATATCTAGCTTAATTATAGTGTTGGTGAGAAGGGACTGGAGACACTTCCCGTGTGGTGTCGTGAGTGAGGAGAGTATGTGGAAGGCGAAGGTGATAATGACCATGGTTGTTGGCTTCTTGCCATTAGGGTTGTGCTTGTTAAAGCGAACGCAATTGTGGTAGTGATGTTGATCGAATTGAGAATTACAAGTTTGGCAAGTGTGGTGCTCGACTGCTTAGCACAAGAGAGAGGGAGAGAGAAACGAAAAAGAAGCTCAGATGGTGTGAACATGTGACTATGTGGAGTTGTGTGATGGGTGTGTAACTGATTTAGTCTATCAATGTGATCAGAAGGGACCTGTGATTGGGAAGTTCGTCTCGAGTGTACCTCCTCAGGTTTCCGTCTTCATGAGTGATTCTGTGTGTGAATTTGCCTGTATGTGAGCGTTTGTTTGTCACTATGCGTGAGTATTGGAGTTGTGAGTGAATCGATTTCATTCGACCAGTGATGTTAATAGTTCAGTAGATGCAGGTAATTGGACATTCGAGTGGAAGACACACGATTCATGAAACCAATCAGACTTACGTCGACACGCATGACATGGAATTTGTGTGTCACTGCATCATTTATCGGTCGAAAATGGTGAGTGAAACATCAGACTTAGTAGTGAAGGTGTGAATCAGTGACTGTGTCTGCGTGTATGTGTGTGTGTGTGTGTGTTGGTGTATCTTGATTTCCAAGAGGTTAAGTGGTTTTACTACGTTTTGTGTGTATGACTTACGTTCAGAAGAGTCGGGAGCTGGCGTGTGTCCGTTGCGTCCCTCCGACTGCTTCGACGGATGTCTTCGTCGTCGTCGTCTTCTTCGCTTGCCTGACTTGTCGATGTAATAAGCGTCTTGATCATCGTCTTTTGGTGTGGAGTCGGGAAGTGTTCCAGATTCCGGCTCTGATCCAGCTTCTGTAAACAGGGAATAATAACACCGATTAGCATGAAAATGTGCTCAAGCAGGTTGGTCGACGCCGTCTGTGTAAGTGTTGCACACAGCATCTTCACTGGTACAGAAAGGATGGGGTGCTCACCTTATCTGTGTGTTTGTGTGCGTGCACTCCGCGGGGAGTGGAGATGGATGTCAGAGAGGGCGGATTCTGTGAGATCTATGTCAACTCGCATTGGCTTGTTTTATGTCTAATGTCGACAGTGTACCGCTTGGTTTCATCCACAATGACGATATCTAGCTTAATTATAGTGTTGGTGAGAAGGGACTGGAGACACTTCCCGTGTGGTGTCGTGAGTGAGGAGAGTATGTGGAAGGCGAAGGTGATAATGACCATGGTTGTTGGCTTCTTGCCATTAGGGTTGTGCTTGTTAAAGCGAACGCAATTGTGGTAGTGATGTTGATCGAATTGAGATTTATATATGTTTGTGAATATATGTGCTTGATCCTCGTATTTTTGTGTATTTGTGAAAGGTCGGAATTTCAGATTTTTCGAAGTTTTGTAAGCTGGGAATTTTAACTCCTGGTTTCATGTGTGAATTTTTGGCGTGTGCTACGGATCTCTTGTTTTTTTAGATATATAATTGTAATAATTTTCGTTTTCCTCGAATTTGGTTGATTCTTTTTAACCTCTATATTTTACATGCGCTCTCTTATTCATGGCTAGTTTTCATCCACAATAGAGGCAAATCCATATGATGCGTATGAAGAGTTTTTATGTGTATGGGTGATACTGAATAGTCACAAAGTGAAACAGATTTGTTATATACACACCAAATATATATATATATATATGCTACTAATCATATTCCAACTATGAAATTCACAATAACACGCAAAAGCACAAACAATCACACACTGGCTAAAACTGATTCATCCACTCATAGACGAATAGGATCTACTAGGCAGTATAAGAAGCAAATTAACAGACACAGACAGAGTCATATACAAAGTGATTCACACAGATAAGTTTTCAAAACGTCAAAAATATTTGGAAAATATTTTTTATGATACGCCCATGTGAGAATCCAAAATAGAAACAAAAATCTAGCTGGAAGACAAGAATACAGCAAAAAATAACGCCCGTAAAGAAGAAAAGCATTAAATAGCAGCACAGACGAGGAAAACGAAATTAAAAAAGGAACAAAAGCCATAGAAACAAGGAACAAACCGATCTCTAACTAATGCCGAGTTCATCTCAACGGTCTTCGGTGTCTATCAAACATATATCATTTAATGTCTCGCAACAGAGCGAATTCTTCTAATTCGAAAGTCATTGCACAATTTGCAAGACAGAAGGAGGAGGCGAATATGGAGTCCGCCATTCAAGCGAAAACAGTCACAAGTTCATTCAGGAAAACAGCAAGATATACAAGAAAATTTTAAGATCAGTCAGTCAGAAAATGTGTCCTATGATTCACGGAAAATACGCCCACTCAAACAACAACAAATACGCCATCTATCAGTCACTTCGTTCAAATCAGTAAACAACCCACATATCTCATCATCGACGTGTCCACATATTTAAATTACTCTCACGTCTACTCACTAAAATCCACTCACATACTACCCATTCGAATACAACGCAAAAATATTCGATCGCCATAAAAAAAGTTAAAAAGAAATGTACACACATATGAAGGAAGATGAAAAAGAAATATTACAGAAACGAGAACCAAACGAAAAAAAGACACACATAAAAAACAAAATAAAACACTGAGAGAATCCACGAAAAAAGAAATGAAAAAAGAAATAGACATAGAAATGAAAAAAAAAACAAAATAAAAAACTTAAATCACGGTGCCATCATCTGGTCGTCGACAAGCGAATCGACATGACGAGAATGAAGACGACTGACAGTGAGTGGTGGTGTTTGTGTTGGTGATGGTGATGGTGGTGTTGTTGGGATGACGACACTGTGACAGTGTGAATGGAATGAGGCGAATGAGACTTACCGATTGGTGAGTGTTCGCCTGTTCGCCTCCTTGGTCGTCGGTGTCTACCAACCACCCTTCCTTTCTTGTCTGTCACGTCGACGACTTCTTCTTCTTCTCCCGGTGTCGTCGCTCCACCTGCAAGAGAGAAGGAGGAGCACAAGACACAGTCCGTCAGTCACGCGAACACTCAGTCACTCAGTCACTCAGTCAGTCAGTCAGTCACTCAGTCAGTCAGTCAGTCAGCCAATCATTCATTCATTCATTCAGTCAGTCAGTCAGATATGAATTCACTCAGTCAGTCAGGAATTCATGCAGGCTGCGTCTACGCTGATCCACTCACCGACAATACACCCACCAATCATTGTCCAAATACACCATGCATCAATTCACTCAGAATGTGGAAGTAACCCGTCCATCTCGTCTCAGTCGTGTCAATCGAATTCGCCTCCCACCAAATCAACTTCATCGATTGAAACCAAAACCTAACCAACTACTATTCGAAAACACATCACAAATACACACTGACACCGCGACACACAGACACTGAAAATACACACGAACATGCAGACACTCAAAATAACACAGACACAGACACAGACACAGAGACACACACACACACACACACAACAACATCCACATCCACACACAAAACACGCTCATCCACTCTGTCATCATCTGGTCGTCGACAAGCGAATCGACATGACGAGAATGAAGACGACTGACAGTGAGTGGTGGTGTTTGTGTTGGTGATGGTGATGGTGGTGTTGTTGGGATGACGACATTGTGACAGTGTGAATGGAATGAGGCGAATGAGACTTACCGATTGGTGAGTGTTCGCCTGTTCGCCTCCTTGGTCGTCGGTGTCTACCAACCACCCTTCCTTTCTTGTCTGTCACGTCGACGACTTCTTCTTCTTCTCCCGGTGTCGTCGCTCCACCTGCAAGAGAGAAGGAGGAGCACAAGACACAGTCCGTCAGTCACGCGAACACTCAGTCACTCAGTCACTCAGTCAGTCAGTCAGTCAGCCAGCCAGCCAGTCAGCCAATCATTCATTCATTCATTCAGTCAGTCAGTCAGTCAGATATGAATTCACTCAGTCAGTCAGGAATTCATGCAGGCTGCGTCTACGCTGATCCACTCACCGACAATACACCCACCAATCATTGTCCAAATACACCATGCATCAATTCACTCAGAATGTGGAAGTAACCCGTCCATCTCGTCTCAGTCGTGTCAATCGAATTCGCCTCCCACCAAATCAACTTCATCGATTGAAACCAAAACCTAACCAACTACTATTCGAAAACACATCACAAATACACACTGACACCGCGACACACAGACACTGAAAATACACACGAACATGCAGACACTCACAATAACACAGACACAGACACAGAGACAGACACACACACACACACACAACCACATCCACATCCACACACAAAACACGCTCATCCACGCTGTCATCATCTGGTCGTCGACAAGCGAATCGACATGACGAGAATGAAGACGACTGACAGTGAGTGGTGGTGTTTGTGTTGGTGATGGTGATGGTGGTGTTGTTGGGATGACGACATTGTGACAGTGTGAATGGAATGAGGCGAATGAGACTTACCGATTGGTGAGTGTTCGCCTGTTCGCCTCCTTGGTCGTCGGTGTCTACCAACCACCCTTCCTTTCTTGTCTGTCACGTTGACGACTTCTTCTTCTTCTCCCGGTGTCGTCGCTCCACCTGCAAGAGAGAAGGAGGAGCACAAGACACAGTCCGTCAGTCACGCGAACACTCAGTCACTCAGTCACTCAGTCAGTCAGTCACTCAGTCAGCCAGCCAGTCAGCCAATCATTCATTCATTGATTCAGTCAGTCAGTCAGTCAGATATGAATTCACTCAGTCAGTCAGGAATTCATGCAGGCTGCGTCTACGCTGATCCACTCACCGACAATACACCCACCAATCATTGTCCAAATACACCATGCATCAATTCACTCAGAATGTGGAAGTAACCCGTCCATCTCGTCTCAGTCGTGTCAATCGAATTCGCCTCCCACCAAATCAACTTCATCGATTGAAACCAAAACCTAACCAACTACTATTCGAAAACACATCACAAATACACACTGACACCGCGACACACAGACACTGAAAATACACACGAACATGCAGACACTCACAATAACACAGACACAGACACAGAGACAGACACACACACACACACACAACCACATCCACATCCACACACAAAACACGCTCATCCACGCTGTCATCATCTGGTCGTCGACAAGCGAATCGACATGACGAGAATGAAGACGACTGACAGTGAGTGGTGGTGTTTGTGTTGGTGATGGTGATGGTGGTGTTGTTGGGATGACGACATTGTGACAGTGTGAATGGAATGAGGCGAATGAGACTTACCGATTGGTGAGTGTTCGCCTGTTCGCCTCCTTGGTCGTCGGTGTCTACCAACCACCCTTCCTTTCTTGTCTGTCACGTTGACGACTTCTTCTTCTTCTCCCGGTGTCGTCGCTCCACCTGCAAGAGAGAAGGAGGAGCACAAGACACAGTCCGTCAGTCACGCGAACACTCAGTCATTCAGTCACTCAGTCAGTCAGTCACTCAGTCAGCCAGCCAGTCAGCCAATCATTCATTCATTGATTCAGTCAGTCAGTCAGTCAGATATGAATTCACTCAGTCAGTCAGGAATTCATGCAGGCTGCGTCTACGCTGATCCACTCACCGACAATACACCCACCAATCATTGTCCAAATACACCATGCATCAATTCACTCAGAATGTGGAAGTAACCCGTCCATCTCGTCTCAGTCGTGTCAATCGAATTCGCCTCCCACCAAATCAACTTCATCGATTGAAACCAAAACCTAACCAACTACTATTCGAAAACACATCACAAATACACACTGACACCGCGACACACAGACACTGAAAATACACACGAACATGCAGACACTCACAATAACACAGACACAGACACAGAGACAGACACACACACACACACACAACCACATCCACATCCACACACAAAACACGCTCATCCACGCTGTCATCATCTGGTCGTCGACAAGCGAATCGACATGACGAGAATGAAGACGACTGACAGTGAGTGGTGGTGTTTGTGTTGGTGATGGTGATGGTGGTGTTGTTGGGATGACGACATTGTGACAGTGTGAATGGAATGAGGCGAATGAGACTTACCGATTGGTGAGTGTTCGCCTGTTCGCCTCCTTGGTCGTCGGTGTCTACCAACCACCCTTCCTTTCTTGTCTGTCACGTCGACGACTTCTTCTTCTTCTCCCGGTGTCGTCGCTCCACCTGCAAGAGAGAAGGAGGAGCACAAGACACAGTCCGTCAGTCACGCGAACACTCAGTCACTCAGTCACTCAGTCAGTCAGTCAGTCAGCCAGCCAGCCAGTCAGCCAATCATTCATTCATTCATTCAGTCAGTCAGTCAGTCAGATATGAATTCACTCAGTCAGTCAGGAATTCATGCAGGCTGCGTCTACGCTGATCCACTCACCGACAATACACCCACCAATCATTGTCCAAATACACCATGCATCAATTCACTCAGAATGTGGAAGTAACCCGTCCATCTCGTCTCAGTCGTGTCAATCGAATTCGCCTCCCACCAAATCAACTTCATCGATTGAAACCAAAACCTAACCAACTACTATTCGAAAACACATCACAAATACACACTGACACCGCGACACACAGACACTGAAAATACACACGAACATGCAGACACTCACAATAACACAGACACAGACACAGAGACAGACACACACACACACACAACCACATCCACATCCACACACAAAACACGCTCATCCACGCTGTCATCATCTGGTCGTCGACAAGCGAATCGACATGACGAGAATGAAGACGACTGACAGTGAGTGGTGGTGTTTGTGTTGGTGATGGTGATGGTGGTGTTGTTGGGATGACGACATTGTGACAGTGTGAATGGAATGAGGCGAATGAGACTTACCGATTGGTGAGTGTTCGCCTGTTCGCCTCCTTGGTCGTCGGTGTCTACCAACCACCCTTCCTTTCTTGTCTGTCACGTCGACGACTTCTTCTTCTTCTCCCGGTGTCGTCGCTCCACCTGCAAGAGAGAAGGAGGAGCACAAGACACAGTCCGTCAGTCACGCGAACACTCAGTCACTCAGTCAGTCAGTCAGCCAGCCAGCCAGTCAGCCAATCATTCATTCATTCATTCAGTCAGTCAGTCAGTCAGATATGAATTCACTCAGTCAGTCAGGAATTCATGCAGGCTGCGTCTACGCTGATCCACTCACCGACAATACACCCACCAATCATTGTCCAAATACACCATGCATCAATTCACTCAGAATGTGGAAGTAACCCGTCCATCTCGTCTCAGTCGTGTCAATCGAATTCGCCTCCCACCAAATCAACTTCATCGATTGAAACCAAAACCTAACCAACTACTATTCGAAAACACATCACAAATACACACTGACACCGCGACACACAGACACTGAAAATACACACGAACATGCAGACACTCAAAATAACACAGACACAGACACAGAGACAGACACACACACACACACACAACCACATCCACATCCACACACAAAACACGCTCATCCACGCTGTCATCATCTGGTCGTCGACAAGCGAATCGACATGACGAGAATGAAGACGACTGACAGTGAGTGGTGGTGTTTGTGTTGGTGATGGTGATGGTGGTGTTGTTGGGATGACGACATTGTGACAGTGTGAATGGAATGAGGCGAATGAGACTTACCGATTGGTGAGTGTTCGCCTGTTCGCCTCCTTGGTCGTCGGTGTCTACCAACCACCCTTCCTTTCTTGTCTGTCACGTCGACGACTTCTTCTTCTTCTCCCGGTGTCGTCGCTCCACCTGCAAGAGAGAAGGAGGAGCACAAGACACAGTCCGTCAGTCACGCGAACACTCAGTCACTCAGTCACTCAGTCAGTCAGTCAGTCAGCCAATCATTCATTCATTCATTCAGTCAGTCAGTCAGTCAGATATGAATTCACTCAGTCAGTCAGGAATTCATGCAGGCTGCGTCTACGCTGATCCACTCACCGACAATACACCCACCAATCATTGTCCAAATACACCATGCATCAATTCACTCAGAATGTGGAAGTAACCCGTCCATCTCGTCTCAGTCGTGTCAATCGAATTCGCCTCCCACCAAATCAACTTCATCGATTGAAACCAAAACCTAACCAACTACTATTCGAAAACACATCACAAATACACACTGACACCGCGACACACAGACACTGAAAATACACACGAACATGCAGACACTCACAATAACACAGACACAGACACAGACACAGAGACAGACACACACACACACACACAACCACATCCACATCCACACACAAAACACGCTCATCCACGCTGTCATCATCTGGTCGTCGACAAGCGAATCGACATGACGAGAATGAAGACGACTGACAGTGAGTGGTGGTGTTTGTGTTGGTGATGGTGATGGTGGTGTTGTTGGGATGACGACATTGTGACAGTGTGAATGGAATGAGGCGAATGAGACTTACCGATTGGTGAGTGTTCGCCTGTTCGCCTCCTTGGTCGTCGGTGTCTACCAACCACCCTTCCTTTCTTGTCTGTCACGTCGACGACTTCTTCTTCTTCTCCCGGTGTCGTCGCTCCACCTGCAAGAGAGAAGGAGGAGCACAAGACACAGTCCGTCAGTCACGCGAACACTCAGTCACTCAGTCACTCAGTCAGTCAGTCAGCCAGCCAGTCAGCCAATCATTCATTCATTCATTCAGTCAGTCAGTCAGATATGAATTCACTCAGTCAGTCAGGAATTCATGCAGGCTGCGTCTACGCTGATCCACTCACCGACAATACACCCACCAATCATTGTCCAAATACACCATGCATCAATTCACTCAGAATGTGGAAGTAACCCGTCCATCTCGTCTCAGTCGTGTCAATCGAATTCGCCTCCCACCAAATCAACTTCATCGATTGAAACCAAAACCTAACCAACTACTATTCGAAAACACATCACAA
The DNA here is from genome assembly GCA_944472135.2 of Trichobilharzia regenti. Lineage (NCBI taxonomy): Eukaryota > Metazoa > Platyhelminthes > Trematoda > Strigeidida > Schistosomatidae > Trichobilharzia > Trichobilharzia regenti. The sequence goes on along the minus strand of OX235264.1, from coordinate 31,844,971 downwards.
ATACACACTGACACCGCGACACACAGACACTGAAAATACACACGAACATGCAGACACTCAAAATAACACAGACACAGACACAGAGACAGACACACACACACACACAACCACATCCACATCCACACACAAAACACGCTCATCCACGCTGTCATCATCTGGTCGTCGACAAGCGAATCGACATGACGAGAATGAAGACGACTGACAGTGAGTGGTGGTGTTTGTGTTGGTGATGGTGATGGTGGTGTTGTTGGGATGACGACATTGTGACAGTGTGAATGGAATGAGGCGAATGAGACTTACCGATTGGTGAGTGTTCGCCTGTTCGCCTCCTTGGTCGTCGGTGTCTACCAACCACCCTTCTTTCTTGTCTGTCACGTCGACAACTTCTTCTTCTTCTCCCGGTGTCGTCGCTCCACCTGCAAGAGAGAAGGAGGAGCACAAGACACAGTCCGTCAGTCACGCGAACACTCAGTCACTCAGTCAGTCAGTCAGTCAGCCAGCCAGCCAGTCAGCCAATCATTCATTCATTCATTCAGTCAGTCAGTCAGTCAGATATGAATTCACTCAGTCAGTCAGGAATTCATGCAGGCTGCGTCTACGCTGATCCACTCACCGACAATACACCCACCAATCATTGTCCAAATACACCATGCATCAATTCACTCAGAATGTGGAAGTAACCCGTCCATCTCGTCTCAGTCGTGTCAATCGAATTCGCCTCCCACCAAATCAACTTCATCGATTGAAACCAAAACCTAACCAACTACTATTCGAAAACACATCACAAATACACACTGACACCGCGACACACAGACACTGAAAATACACACGAACATGCAGACACTCACAATAACACAGACACAGACACAGAGACAGACACACACACACACACAACCACATCCACATCCACACACAAAACACGCTCATCCACGCTGTCATCATCTGGTCGTCGACAAGCGAATCGACATGACGAGAATGAAGACGACTGACAGTGAGTGGTGGTGTTTGTGTTGGTGATGGTGATGGTGGTGTTGTTGGGATGACGACATTGTGACAGTGTGAATGGAATGAGGCGAATGAGACTTACCGATTGGTGAGTGTTCGCCTGTTCGCCTCCTTGGTCGTCGGTGTCTACCAACCACCCTTCCTTTCTTGTCTGTCACGTCGACAACTTCTTCTTCTTCTCCCGGTGTCGTCGCTCCACCTGCAAGAGAGAAGGAGGAGCACAAGACACAGTCCGTCAGTCACGCGAACACTCAGTCACTCAGTCAGTCAGTCAGTCAGCCAGCCAGTCAGCCAATCATTCATTCATTCATTCAGTCAGTCAGTCAGTCAGATATGAATTCACTCAGTCAGTCAGGAATTCATGCAGGCTGCGTCTACGCTGATCCACTCACCGACAATACACCCACCAATCATTGTCCAAATACACCATGCATCAATTCACTCAGAATGTGGAAGTAACCCGTCCATCTCGTCTCAGTCGTGTCAATCGAATTCGCCTCCCACCAAATCAACTTCATCGATTGAAACCAAAACCTAACCAACTACTATTCGAAAACACATCACAAATACACACTGACACCGCGACACACAGACACTGAAAATACACACGAACATGCAGACACTCACAATAACACAGACACAGACACAGAGACAGACACACACACACACACACAACCACATCCACATCCACACACAAAACACGCTCATCCACGCTGTCATCATCTGGTCGTCGACAAGCGAATCGACATGACGAGAATGAAGACGACTGACAGTGAGTGGTGGTGTTTGTGTTGGTGATGGTGATGGTGGTGTTGTTGGGATGACGACATTGTGACAGTGTGAATGGAATGAGGCGAATGAGACTTACCGATTGGTGAGTGTTCGCCTGTTCGCCTCCTTGGTCGTCGGTGTCTACCAACCACCCTTCCTTTCTTGTCTGTCACGTCGACGACTTCTTCTTCTTCTCCCGGTGTCGTCGCTCCACCTGCAAGAGAGAAGGAGGAGCACAAGACACAGTCCGTCAGTCACGCGAACACTCAGTCACTCAGTCACTCAGTCAGTCAGTCAGTCAGCCAGCCAGCCAGTCAGCCAATCATTCATTCATTCATTCAGTCAGTCAGTCAGTCAGATATGAATTCACTCAGTCAGTCAGGAATTCATGCAGGCTGCGTCTACGCTGATCCACTCACCGACAATACACCCACCAATCATTGTCCAAATACACCATGCATCAATTCACTCAGAATGTGGAAGTAACCCGTCCATCTCGTCTCAGTCGTGTCAATCGAATTCGCCTCCCACCAAATCAACTTCATCGATTGAAACCAAAACCTAACCAACTACTATTCGAAAACACATCACAAATACACACTGACACCGCGACACACAGACACTGAAAATACACACGAACATGCAGACACTCACAATAACACAGACACAGACACAGACACAGAGACAGACACACACACACACACACAACCACATCCACATCCACACACAAAACACGCTCATCCACGCTGTCATCATCTGGTCGTCGACAAGCGAATCGACATGACGAGAATGAAGACGACTGACAGTGAGTGGTGGTGTTTGTGTTGGTGATGGTGATGGTGGTGTTGTTGGGATGACGACATTGTGACAGTGTGAATGGAATGAGGCGAATGAGACTTACCGATTGGTGAGTGTTCGCCTGTTCGCCTCCTTGGTCGTCGGTGTCTACCAACCACCCTTCCTTTCTTGTCTGTCACGTCGACAACTTCTTCTTCTTCTCCCGGTGTCGTCGCTCCACCTGCAAGAGAGAAGGAGGAGCACAAGACACAGTCCGTCAGTCACGCGAACACTCAGTCACTCAGTCACTCAGTCAGTCAGTCAGCCAGCCAGTCAGCCAATCATTCATTCATTCATTCAGTCAGTCAGTCAGTCAGATATGAATTCACTCAGTCAGTCAGGAATTCATGCAGGCTGCGTCTACGCTGATCCACTCACCGACAATACACCCACCAATCATTGTCCAAATACACCATGCATCAATTCACTCAGAATGTGGAAGTAACCCGTCCATCTCGTCTCAGTCGTGTCAATCGAATTCGCCTCCCACCAAATCAACTTCATCGATTGAAACCAAAACCTAACCAACTACTATTCGAAAACACATCACAAATACACACTGACACCGCGACACACAGACACTGAAAATACACACGAACATGCAGACACTCACAATAACACAGACACAGACACAGACACAGAGACAGACACACACACACACACAACCACATCCACATCCACACACAAAACACGCTCATCCACGCTGTCATCATCTGGTCGTCGACAAGCGAATCGACATGACGAGAATGAAGACGACTGACAGTGAGTGGTGGTGTTTGTGTTGGTGATGGTGATGGTGGTGTTGTTGGGATGACGACATTGTGACAGTGTGAATGGAATGAGGCGAATGAGACTTACCGATTGGTGAGTGTTCGCCTGTTCGCCTCCTTGGTCGTCGGTGTCTACCAACCACCCTTCCTTTCTTGTCTGTCACGTCGACGACTTCTTCTTCTTCTCCCGGTGTCGTCGCTCCACCTGCAAGAGAGAAGGAGGAGCACAAGACACAGTCCGTCAGTCACGCGAACACTCAGTCACTCAGTCACTCAGTCAGTCAGTCAGTCAGCCAGCCAGCCAGTCAGCCAATCATTCATTCATTCATTCAGTCAGTCAGTCAGTCAGATATGAATTCACTCAGTCAGTCAGGAATTCATGCAGGCTGCGTCTACGCTGATCCACTCACCGACAATACACCCACCAATCATTGTCCAAATACACCATGCATCAATTCACTCAGAATGTGGAAGTAACCCGTCCATCTCGTCTCAGTCGTGTCAATCGAATTCGCCTCCCACCAAATCAACTTCATCGATTGAAACCAAAACCTAACCAACTACTATTCGAAAACACATCACAAATACACACTGACACCGCGACACACAGACACTGAAAATACACACGAACATGCAGACACTCACAATAACACAGACACAGACACAGAGACAGACACACACACACACACACACAACCACATCCACATCCACACACAAAACACGCTCATCCACGCTGTCATCATCTGGTCGTCGACAAGCGAATCGACATGACGAGAATGAAGACGACTGACAGTGAGTGGTGGTGTTTGTGTTGGTGATGGTGATGGTGGTGTTGTTGGGATGACGACATTGTGACAGTGTGAATGGAATGAGGCGAATGAGACTTACCGATTGGTGAGTGTTCGCCTGTTCGCCTCCTTGGTCGTCGGTGTCTACCAACCACCCTTCCTTTCTTGTCTGTCACGTCGACGACTTCTTCTTCTTCTCCCGGTGTCGTCGCTCCACCTGCAAGAGAGAAGGAGGAGCACAAGACACAGTCCGTCAGTCACGCGAACACTCAGTCACTCAGTCACTCAGTCAGTCAGTCAGCCAGCCAGTCAGCCAATCATTCATTCATTCATTCATTCAGTCAGTCAGTCAGATATGAATTCACTCAGTCAGTCAGGAATTCATGCAGGCTGCGTCTACGCTGATCCACTCACCGACAATACACCCACCAATCATTGTCCAAATACACCATGCATCAATTCACTCAGAATGTGGAAGTAACCCGTCCATCTCGTCTCAGTCGTGTCAATCGAATTCGCCTCCCACCAAATCAACTTCATCGATTGAAACCAAAACCTAACCAACTACTATTCGAAAACACATCACAAATACACACTGACACCGCGACACACAGACACTGAAAATACACACG
>OX235264.1:31774069-31839668 GCA_944472135.2 Trichobilharzia regenti | reverse complement strand
ATGTCGCTGTGTTTGGCCACCACGACATGATGACTGCATGAATCTTCAGGCGTGTTTGTGTGTATGAGTGAGAATTGAACAGTGTCATCAGTTTGATCAAGATGATGAGGATGATGGTGATGGTGATGGTGTTTATGTTGGTATTGCAGTAGGTGGTGTGGCTGATGTTGGTGTTGCTGGTGGTGATGGTGGCTGTGCTGAAGATGGTCTTGGCCACATATATCTGTGGTGTTGGCGATGAATTGTGGTGTGTGTCTCAGTGATATATTGCGTGTGTGATTGTTTGTGTGTGATTGTGTGTGTGTGTGTGTGTGCGTGTGCGTAGCTGAACTGTATTGGATCTGTGAAAGACTCAGTGAGTGAGTGAGTGAGTGAGTGAATGTCTGAGTGGGTGTTTGTGACTGTGCATGTGTGTTCGAGTGATGGGTGTGCTGAGTGTTTTTGTTGCGATTGATTGGTGAGGGTGAGATGATCGAAGAGAAGCCCTACTCGATGGTGAATGGGGTTGGTGAAATGAGTGTGGCGAGGTGTATGTGTGAGCGTATCGAGTGGGATGGGAGTGAAGTGAACTGGATAGACACGAGTATCACGAGATAATGGGTGGGTAGTTTTCGGATTGTTTGAGTCAGCTGGCGCATGGTGCATTCCGACATTATTTGGTTGGTGTATTGTCGGTGAGTGAATCAGCGTAGACACTGGCTTCCTGTCTGACTGTCTGACAGTCTGAGTGACTGAGTGAATGACTGACTGACTGTCTGAGTGACCGACTTATCGGTTGTCAGAGAGACTGACACTGTCTTCTCCTCCTACTCCTCCTTCTCTCTTGCAGGTGGAGCGACGACACCGTCACAAGAAGAAGAAGAAGTAGTCGACGTGACAGACAAGAAGGGAAAGGTTATCGGTAAACAACGACGACCAAGGAGGCGAATCGGCGGACGCGCACAAATCGGTAAGTGTCATTCGCCTCATTCCACCCACACAGCCAGTATTTGCTGACCGCACCTCACACTGTCCGTCCCCAGTATTCGCCTCATGTCGCTGTGTTTGGCCACCACGACATGATGACTGCATGAATCTTCAGGCGTGTTTGTGTGTATGAGTGAGAATTGAACAGTGTCATCAGTTTGATCAAGATGATGAGGATGATGGTGATGGTGATGGTGTTTATGTTGGTATTGCAGTAGGTGGTGTGGCTGATGTTGGTGTTGCTGGTGGTGATGGTGGCTGTGCTGAAGATGGTCTTGGCCACATATATCTGTGGTGTTGGCGATGAATTGTGGTGTGTGTCTCAGTGATATATTGCGTGTGTGATTGTTTGTGTGTGATTGTGTGTGTGTGTGTGTGCGTGTGCGTAGCTGAACTGTATTGGATCTGTGAAAGACTCAGTGAGTGAGTGAGTGAGTGAGTGAATGTCTGAGTGGGTGTTTGTGACTGTGCATGTGTGTTCGAGTGATGGGTGTGCTGAGTGTTTTTGTTGCGATTGATTGGTGAGGGTGAGATGATCGAAGAGAAGCCCTACTCGATGGTGAATGGGGTTGGTGAAATGAGTGTGGCGAGGTGTATGTGTGAGCGTATCGAGTGGGATGGGAGTGAAGTGAATTGGATAGACACGAGTATCACGAGATAATGGGTGGGTAGTTTTCGGATTGTTTGAGTCAGCTGGCGCATGGTGCATTCCGACATTATTTGGTTGGTGTATTGTCGGTGAGTGAATCAGCGTAGACACTGGCTTCCTGTCTGACTGTCTGACAGTCTGAGTGACTGAGTGAATGACTGACTGACTGTCTGAGTGACCGACTTATCGGTTGTCAGAGAGACTGACACTGTCTTCTCCTCCTACTCCTCCTTCTCTCTTGCAGGTGGAGCGACGACACCGTCACAAGAAGAAGAAGAAGTAGTCGACGTGACAGACAAGAAGGGAAAGGTTATCGGTAAACAACGACGACCAAGGAGGCGAATCGGCGGACGCGCACAAATCGGTAAGTGTCATTCGCCTCATTCCACCCACACAGCCAGTATTTGCTGACCGCACCTCACACTGTCCGTCCCCAGTATTCGCCTCATGTCGCTGTGTTTGGCCACCACGACATGATGACTGCATGAATCTTCAGGCGTGTTTGTGTGTATGAGTGAGAATTGAACAGTGTCATCAGTTTGATCAAGATGATGAGGATGATGGTGATGGTGATGGTGTTTATGTTGGTATTGCAGTAGGTGGTGTGGCTGATGTTGGTGTTGCTGGTGGTGATGGTGGCTGTGCTGAAGATGGTCTTGGCCACATATATCTGTGGTGTTGGCGATGAATTGTGATGTGTGTCTCAGTGATATATTGCGTGTGTGATTGTTTGTGTGTGATTGTGTGTGTGTGTGTGTGCGTGTGCGTAGCTGAACTGTATTGGATCTGTGAAAGACTCAGTGAGTGAGTGAGTGAGTGAGTGAATGTCTGAGTGGGTGTTTGTGACTGTGCATGTGTGTTCGAGTGATGGGTGTGCTGAGTGTTTTTGTTGCGATTGATTGGTGAGGGTGAGATGATCGAAGAGAAGCCCTACTCGATGGTGAATGGGGTTGGTGAAATGAGTGTGGCGAGGTGTATGTGTGAGCGTATCGAGTGGGATGGGAGTGAAGTGAATTGGATAGACACGAGTATCACGAGATAATGGGTGGGTAGTTTTCGGATTGTTTGAGTCAGCTGGCGCATGGTGCATTCCGACATTATTTGGTTGGTGTATTGTCGGTGAGTGAATCAGCGTAGACACTGGCTTCCTGTCTGACTGTCTGACAGTCTGAGTGACTGAGTGAATGACTGACTGACTGTCTGAGTGACCGACTTATCGGTTGTCAGAGAGACTGACACTGTCTTCTCCTCCTACTCCTCCTTCTCTCTTGCAGGTGGAGCGACGACACCGTCACAAGAAGAAGAAGAAGTAGTCGACGTGACAGACAAGAAGGGAAAGGTTATCGGTAAACAACGACGACCAAGGAGGCGAATCGGCGGACGCGCACAAATCGGTAAGTGTCATTCGCCTCATTCCACCCACACAGCCAGTATTTGCTGACCGCACCTCACACTGTCCGTCCCCAGTATTCGCCTCATGTCGCTGTGTTTGGCCACCACGACATGATGACTGCATGAATCTTCAGGCGTGTTTGTGTGTATGAGTGAGAATTGAACAGTGTCATCAGTTTGATCAAGATGATGAGGATGATGGTGATGGTGATGGTGTTTATGTTGGTATTGCAGTAGGTGGTGTGGCTGATGTTGGTGTTGCTGGTGGTGATGGTGGCTGTGCTGAAGATGGTCTTGGCCACATATATCTGTGGTGTTGGCGATGAATTGTGGTGTGTGTCTCAGTGATATATTGCGTGTGTGATTGTTTGTGTGTGATTGTGTGTGTGTGTGTGCGTGTGCGTGTGCGTAGCTGAACTGTATTGGATCTGTGAAAGACTCAGTGAGTGAGTGAGTGAGTGAGTGAATGTCTGAGTGGGTGTTTGTGACTGTGCATGTGTGTTCGAGTGATGGGTGTGCTGAGTGTTTTTGTTGCGATTGATTGGTGAGGGTGAGATGATCGAAGAGAAGCCCTACTCGATGGTGAATGGGGTTGGTGAAATGAGTGTGGCGAGGTGTATGTGTGAGCGTATCGAGTGGGATGGGAGTGAAGTGAATTGGATAGACACGAGTATCACGAGATAATGGGTGGGTAGTTTTCGGATTGTTTGAGTCAGCTGGCGCATGGTGCATTCCGACATTATTTGGTTGGTGTATTGTCGGTGAGTGAATCAGCGTAGACACTGGCTTCCTGTCTGACTGTCTGACAGTCTGAGTGACTGAGTGAATGACTGACTGACTGTCTGAGTGACCGACTTATCGGTTGTCAGAGAGACTGACACTGTCTTCTCCTCCTACTCCTCCTTCTCTCTTGCAGGTGGAGCGACGACACCGTCACAAGAAGAAGAAGAAGTAGTCGACGTGACAGACAAGAAGGGAAAGGTTATCGGTAAACAACGACGACCAAGGAGGCGAATCGGCGGACGCGCACAAATCGGTAAGTGTCATTCGCCTCATTCCACCCACACAGCCAGTATTTGCTGACCGCACCTCACACTGTCCGTCCCCAGTATTCGCCTCATGTCGCTGTGTTTGGCCACCACGACATGATGACTGCATGAATCTTCAGGCGTGTTTGTGTGTATGAGTGAGAATTGAACAGTGTCATCAGTTTGATCAAGATGATGAGGATGATGGTGATGGTGATGGTGTTTATGTTGGTATTGCAGTAGGTGGTGTGGCTGATGTTGGTGTTGCTGGTGGTGATGGTGGCTGTGCTGAAGATGGTCTTGGCCACATATATCTGTGGTGTTGGCGATGAATTGTGATGTGTGTCTCAGTGATATATTGCGTGTGTGATTGTTTGTGTGTGATTGTGTGTGTGTGTGTGCGTGTGCGTGTGCGTAGCTGAACTGTATTGGATCTGTGAAAGACTCGTGAGTGAGTGAGTGAGTGAGTGAATGTCTGAGTGGGTGTTTGTGACTGTGCATGTGTGTTCGAGTGATGGGTGTGCTGAGTGTTTTTGTTGCGATTGATTTGTGAGGGTGAGATGATCGAAGAGAAGCCCTACTCGATGGTGAATGGGGTTGGTGAAATGAGTGTGGCGAGGTGTATGTGTGAGCGTATCGAGTGGGATGGGAGTGAAGTGAATTGGATAGACACGAGTATCACGAGATAATGGGTGGGTAGTTTTCGGATTGTTTGAGTCAGCTGGCGCATGGTGCATTCCGACATTATTTGGTTGGTGTATTGTCGGTGAGTGAATCAGCGTAGACACTGGCTTCCTGTCTGACTGTCTGACAGTCTGAGTGACTGAGTGAATGACTGACTGACTGTCTGAGTGACCGACTTATCGGTTGTCAGAGAGACTGACACTGTCTTCTCCTCCTACTCCTCCTTCTCTCTTGCAGGTGGAGCGACGACACCGTCACAAGAAGAAGAAGAAGTAGTCGACGTGACAGACAAGAAGGGAAAGGTTATCGGTAAACAACGACGACCAAGGAGGCGAATCGGCGGACGCGCACAAATCGGTAAGTGTCATTCGCCTCATTCCACCCACACAGCCAGTATTTGCTGACAGCACCTCACACTGTCCGTCCCCAGTATTCGCCTCATGTCGCTGTGTTTGGCCACCACGACATGATGACTGCATGAATCTTCAGGCGTGTTTGTGTGTATGAGTGAGAATTGAACAGTGTCATCAGTTTGATCAAGATGATGAGGATGATGGTGATGGTGATGGTGTTTATGTTGGTATTGCAGTAGGTGGTGTGGCTGATGTTGGTGTTGCTGGTGGTGATGGTGGCTGTGCTGAAGATGGTCTTGGCCACATATATCTGTGGTGTTGGCGATGAATTGTGGTGTGTGTCTCAGTGATATATTGCGTGTGTGATTGTTTGTGTGTGATTGTGTGTGTGTGTGTGTGCGTGTGCGTAGCTGAACTGTATTGGATCTGTGAAAGACTCAGTGAGTGAGTGAGTGAGTGAGTGAATGTCTGAGTGGGTGTTTGTGACTGTGCATGTGTGTTCGAGTGATGGGTGTGCTGAGTGTTTTTGTTGCGATTGATTGGTGAGGGTGAGATGATCGAAGAGAAGCCCTACTCGATGGTGAATGGGGTTGGTGAAATGAGTGTGGCGAGGTGTATGTGTGAGCGTATCGAGTGGGATGGGAGTGAAGTGAATTGGATAGACACGAGTATCACGAGATAATGGGTGGGTAGTTTTCGGATTGTTTGAGTCAGCTGGCGCATGGTGCATTCCGACATTATTTGGTTGGTGTATTGTCGGTGAGTGAATCAGCGTAGACACTGGCTTCCTGTCTGACTGTCTGACAGTCTGAGTGACTGAGTGAATGACTGACTGACTGTCTGAGTGACCGACTTATCGGTTGTCAGAGAGACTGACACTGTCTTCTCCTCCTACTCCTCCTTCTCTCTTGCAGGTGGAGCGACGACACCGTCACAAGAAGAAGAAGAAGTAGTCGACGTGACAGACAAGAAGGGAAAGGTTATCGGTAAACAACGACGACCAAGGAGGCGAATCGGCGGACGCGCACAAATCGGTAAGCGTCATTCGCCTCATTCCACCCACACAGCCAGTATTTGCTGACCGCACCTCACACTGTCCGTCCCCAGTATTCGCCTCATGTCGCTGTGTTTGGCCACCACGACATGATGACTGCATGAATCTTCAGGCGTGTTTGTGTGTATGAGTGAGAATTGAACAGTGTCATCAGTTTGATCAAGATGATGAGGATGATGGTGATGGTGATGGTGTTTATGTTGGTATTGCAGTAGGTGGTGTGGCTGATGTTGGTGTTGCTGGTGGTGATGGTGGCTGTGCTGAAGATGGTCTTGGCCACATATATCTGTGGTGTTGGCGATGAATTGTGGTGTGTGTCTCAGTGATATATTGCGTGTGTGATTGTTTGTGTGTGATTGTGTGTGTGTGTGTGTGTGCGTGTGCGTAGCTGAACTGTATTGGATCTGTGAAAGACTCAGTGAGTGAGTGAGTGAGTGAGTGAATGTCTGAGTGGGTGTTTGTGACTGTGCATGTATGTCCGAGTGATGGGTGTGCTGAGTGTTTTTGTTGCGATTGATTGGTGAGGGTGAGATGATCGAAGAGAAGCCCTACTCGATGGTGAATGGGGTTGGTGAAATGAGTGTGGCGAGGTGTATGTGTGAGCGTATCGAGTGGGATGGGAGTGAAGTGAATTGGATAGACACGAGTATCACGAGATAATGGGTGGGTAGTTTTCGGATTGTTTGAGTCAGCTGGCGCATGGTGCATTCCGACATTATTTGGTTGGTGTATTGTCGGTGAGTGAATCAGCGTAGACACTGGCTTCCTGTCTGACTGTCTGACAGTCTGAGTGACTGAGTGAATGACTGACTGACTGTCTGAGTGACCGACTTATCGGTTGTCAGAGAGACTGACACTGTCTTCTCCTCCTACTCCTCCTTCTCTCTTGCAGGTGGAGCGACGACACCGTCACAAGAAGAAGAAGAAGTAGTCGACGTGACAGACAAGAAGGGAAAGGTTATCGGTAAACAACGACGACCAAGGAGGCGAATCGGTGGACGCGCACAAATCGGTAAGCGTCATTCGCCTCATTCCACCCACACAGCCAGTATTTGCTGACCGCACCTCACACTGTCCGTCCCCAGTATTCGCCTCATGTCGCTGTGTTTGGCCACCACGACATGATGACTGCATGAATCTTCAGGCGTGTTTGTGTGTATGAGTGAGAATTGAACAGTGTCATCAGTTTGATCAAGATGATGAGGATGATGGTGATGGTGATGGTGTTTATGTTGGTATTGCAGTAGGTGGTGTGGCTGATGTTGGTGTTGCTGGTGGTGATGGTGGCTGTGCTGAAGATGGTCTTGGCCACATATATCTGTGGTGTTGGCGATGAATTGTGATGTGTGTCTCAGTGATATATTGCGTGTGTGATTGTTTGTGTGTGATTGTGTGTGTGTGTGTGTGCGTGTGCGTGTGCGTAGCTGAACTGTATTGGATCTGTGAAAGACTCAGTGAGTGAGTGAGTGAGTGAGTGAGTGAATGTCTGAGTGGGTGTTTGTGACTGTGCATGTATGTCCGATTGATGGGTGTGCTGAGTGTTTTTGTTGCGATTGATTGGTGAGGGTGAGATGATCGAAGAGAAGCCCTACTCGATGGTGAATGGGGTTGGTGAAATGAGTGTGGCGAGGTGTATGTGTGAGCGTATCGAGTGGGATGGGAGTGAAGTGAATTGGATAGACACGAGTATCACGAGATAATGGGTGGGTAGTTTTCGGATTGTTTGAGTCAGCTGGCGCATGGTGCATTCCGACATTATTTGATTGGTGTATTGTCGGTGAGTGAATCAGCGTAGACACTGGCTTCCTGTCTGACTGTCTGACAGTCTGAGTGACTGAGTGAATGACTGACTGACTGTCTGAGTGACCGACTTATCGGTTGTCAGAGAGACTGACACTGTCTTCTCCTCCTACTCCTCCTTCTCTCTTGCAGGTGGAGCGACGACACCGTCACAAGAAGAAGAAGAAGTAGTCGACGTGACAGACAAGAAGGGAAAGGTTATCGGTAAACAACGACGACCAAGGAGGCGAATCGGCGGACGCGCACAAATCGGTAAGTGTCATTCGCCTCATTCCACCCACACAGCCAGTATTTGCTGACCGCACCTCACACTGTCCGTCCCCAGTATTCGCCTCATGTCGCTGTGTTTGGCCACCACGACATGATGACTGCATGAATCTTCAGGCGTGTTTGTGTGTATGAGTGAGAATTGAACAGTGTCATCAGTTTGATCAAGATGATGAGGATGATGGTGATGGTGATGGTGTTTATGTTGGTATTGCAGTAGGTGGTGTGGCTGATGTTGGTGTTGCTGGTGGTGATGGTGGCTGTGCTGAAGATGGTCTTGGCCACATATATCTGTGGTGTTGGCGATGAATTATGGTGTGTGTCTCAGTGATATATTGCGTGTGTGATTGTTTGTGTGTGATTGTGTGTGTGTGTGTGTGTGTGCGTGTGCGTAGCTGAACTGTATTGGATCTGTGAAAGACTCAGTGAGTGAGTGAGTGAGTGAGTGAGTGAATGTCTGAGTGGGTGTTTGTGACTGTGCATGTGTGTTCGAGTGATGGGTGTGCTGAGTGTTTTTGTTGCGATTGATTGGTGAGGGTGAGATGATCGAAGAGAAGCCCTACTCGATGGTGAATGGGGTTGGTGAAATGAGTGTGGCGAGGTGTATGTGTGAGCGTATCGAGTGGGATGGGAGTGAAGTGAATTGGATAGACACGAGTATCACGAGATAATGGGTGGGTAGTTTTCGGATTGTTTGAGTCAGCTGGCGCATGGTGCATTCCGACATTATTTGGTTGGTGTATTGTCGGTGAGTGAATCAGCGTAGACACTGGCTTCCTGTCTGACTGTCTGACAGTCTGAGTGACTGAGTGAATGACTGACTGACTGTCTGAGTGACCGACTTATCGGTTGTCAGAGAGACTGACACTGTCTTCTCCTCCTACTCCTCCTTCTCTCTTGCAGGTGGAGCGACGACACCGTCACAAGAAGAAGAAGAAGTAGTCGACGTGACAGACAAGAAGGGAAAGGTTATCGGTAAACAACGACGACCAAGGAGGCGAATCGGCGGACGCGCACAAATCGGTAAGTGTCATTCGCCTCATTCCACCCACACAGCCAGTATTTGCTGACCGCACCTCACACTGTCCGTCCCCAGTATTCGCCTCATGTCGCTGTGTTTGGCCACCACGACATGATGACTGCATGAATCTTCAGGCGTGTTTGTGTGTATGAGTGAGAATTGAACAGTGTCATCAGTTTGATCAAGATGATGAGGATGATGGTGATGGTGATGGTGTTTATGTTGGTATTGCAGTAGGTGGTGTGGCTGATGTTGGTGTTGCTGGTGGTGATGGTGGCTGTGCTGAAGATGGTCTTGGCCACATATATCTGTGGTGTTGGCGATGAATTATGGTGTGTGTCTCAGTGATATATTGCGTGTGTGATTGTTTGTGTGTGATTGTGTGTGTGTGTGTGTGTGTGTGCGTGTGCGTAGCTGAACTGTATTGGATCTGTGAAAGACTCAGTGAGTGAGTGAGTGAGTGAGTGAGTGAATGTCTGAGTGGGTGTTTGTGACTGTGCATGTGTGTTCGAGTGATGGGTGTGCTGAGTGTTTTTGTTGCGATTGATTGGTGAGGGTGAGATGATCGAAGAGAAGCCCTACTCGATGGTGAATGGGGTTGGTGAAATGAGTGTGGCGAGGTGTATGTGTGAGCGTATCGAGTGGGATGGGAGTGAAGTGAATTGGATAGACACGAGTATCACGAGATAATGGGTGGGTAGTTTTCGGATTGTTTGAGTCAGCTGGCGCATGGTGCATTCCGACATTATTTGGTTGGTGTATTGTCGGTGAGTGAATCAGCGTAGACACTGGCTTCCTGTCTGACTGTCTGACAGTCTGAGTGACTGAGTGAATGACTGACTGACTGTCTGAGTGACCGACTTATCGGTTGTCAGAGAGACTGACACTGTCTTCTCCTCCTACTCCTCCTTCTCTCTTGCAGGTGGAGCGACGACACCGTCACAAGAAGAAGAAGAAGTAGTCGACGTGACAGACAAGAAGGGAAAGGTTATCGGTAAACAACGACGACCAAGGAGGCGAATCGGCGGACGCGCACAAATCGGTAAGCGTCATTCGCCTCATTCCACCCACACAGCCAGTATTTGCTGACCGCACCTCACACTGTCCGTCCCCAGTATTCGCCTCATGTCGCTGTGTTTGGCCACCACGACATGATGACTGCATGAATCTTCAGGCGTGTTTGTGTGTATGAGTGAGAATTGAACAGTGTCATCAGTTTGATCAAGATGATGAGGATGATGGTGATGGTGATGGTGTTTATGTTGGTATTGCAGTAGGTGGTGTGGCTGATGTTGGTGTTGCTGGTGGTGATGGTGGCTGTGCTGAAGATGGTCTTGGCCACATATATCTGTGGTGTTGGCGATGAATTGTGGTGTGTGTCTCAGTGATATATTGCGTGTGTGATTGTTTGTGTGTGATTGTGTGTGTGTGTGTGCGTGTGCGTGTGCGTAGCTGAACTGTATTGGATCTGTGAAAGACTCAGTGAGTGAGTGAGTGAGTGAGTGAATGTCTGAGTGGGTGTTTGTGACTGTGCATGTGTGTTCGAGTGATGGGTGTGCTGAGTGTTTTTGTTGCGATTGATTGGTGAGGGTGAGATGATCGAAGAGAAGCCCTACTCGATGGTGAATGGGGTTGGTGAAATGAGTGTGGCGAGGTGTATGTGTGAGCGTATCGAGTGGGATGGGAGTGAAGTGAATTGGATAGACACGAGTATCACGAGATAATGGGTGGGTAGTTTTCGGATTGTTTGAGTCAGCTGGCGCATGGTGCATTCCGACATTATTTGGTTGGTGTATTGTCGGTGAGTGAATCAGCGTAGACACTGGCTTCCTGTCTGACTGTCTGACAGTCTGAGTGACTGAGTGAATGACTGACTGACTGTCTGAGTGACCGACTTATCGGTTGTCAGAGAGACTGACACTGTCTTCTCCTCCTACTCCTCCTTCTCTCTTGCAGGTGGAGCGACGACACCGTCACAAGAAGAAGAAGAAGTAGTCGACGTGACAGACAAGAAGGGAAAGGTTATCGGTAAACAACGACGACCAAGGAGGCGAATCGGCGGACGCGCACAAATCGGTGTGTTTCATTCGGCTGTTTTCTTCGAGCATCGTCTCGTTCTTCTTCTGTAGTTTTTCGATTGTGTCGTTTTTCTTCTTTTTCTCTCGTTCACCTTTGTTTCGGCTCTTGATTTCTTTTGACTTTTGTTCTAATGCTTGTTCGCTTTTTCTAACATATTTACTTATATTGCATATTTTCTGTTTTGATTTCTCACGCTTTTTTCTCTAATATATCTTTTTTACTTCGTTAGTTTTAACTGCTCTTTATGCTCTTTCTCCACTTTTAAACCTCTTATTTCATGGAATATTAAACTATTTGGTCAATCTTCACACTCCTTCCTTCCTTGATTCCCTTTGTCACATTCATATTTGAATGTGTTCGTCCTGACTTTGTTCTGATGTAATCCGATCGAACAGCTTTGAAGCAATATCCGTTAATTTCGAGGAAATTGGCGACTGTGCCACTGTCATGATCTTTTTCCTCATAGTTTTCCCAAATCTTTTATAGTATTATCTCCATCAGAATTTAAACTTGATTGGGATATTTTCTTTTCATGATCTCATTTGTCTCCTAATCTTATTCAAACATTTTTTCACCTTGATTTACAGCTAAACCTAGCGAAACGGGTGACCAGACCAATGATGATGACGATGATGGTGATGATGATGATAATAGCATGGATAATGATAGGCCGCAATCATCCATACCGAAAAGGCGTGTATTGAAACGAGGGGAATCTGGGGAAACCTCAGACAATGACCTTAATCCACTTATGAAGAAGACTGTTCTGTACAGTCAAAAGAAACCAGATGATTCAAAAGACGACTATTGTAAGCATGTTGATCATATTTTCGTGTTTCACATTTAACTTTATTGTTGCTTTCAAAGTGGTTCCTGAGAATGGTTTCCAAACACTTAAATCAGCAGAAGTGTCATGCTCTCCTGAAATGAATATAAAGAAACATACTACTGATTGATGGCCTTTTGTGGTTGCACAAAAATAACAAGTACTATAACTAAGATTCAAATGCATAATATACTGTGGTTGTGGTGTATATTTGAAAACTCTTATGTCAATTTCGTGTCTCGGTTCAGGACTATAATCTCAACAAACCAGTCAAGATAAAAGTTTCATGAAGTGTGAAGCTCAAATTACGACCTACTGAAGTGACGATTTCAATAGAATCAATGTCGAACTGCGATTTCAGTGGAAGCTCTAGCTGAAGTTTCCCTGACACAAGTAAAATAACACTAACACAAGGATAACTTAAGTGTCGTGTCTTATCACTTTACCACTTATCACTTTATCTGTCGTGTAGATGATGACGAGATTGTGGAAACTACATGGGTAGTCAAGTTGGGCAACAAAAAGGTGTCGGACAAGGAAATGCTCGACTTCGTTAGCAGCCAGTTGAAGAACAAGGATTTATTCGCCGATCTCATGAAGCCAGACAATGGCAGCTCGTCAGGTAGGTCAAATCATATATAAGAAGTACATATATTTTCTACATGTCATTCTATAAGCCACTCAGTATATGAAAACATTCGGAAGGAATTCAGTTCATGTCAACAGTATGCCTCAAAGAACTGATCGCCCTCCTATAATTTCACTAACCGAGTGTTCATAGAAACACGTATGTTGAATATTTGCCAGAAATATAATGATTATTCTTGTTATAAACGATGAGTACATCAGTACAATCCACGATTAGTGAAATAGAACGAGCGAATACGGAGGAAAATCAAACAAATGAATCATTGCCCAGAATATGTGTATTCAGTACCTCATCCACCATGGAAACCTACCTCAGAATAATTTAGATATGTACAGGTTTGTCAGACAGAAGTAATTGATTCCATCACCCTACCACTAACGCTAGTCGAATTTCATTGTCAGGCTTTGCGATATGGCAGTTGCGAAGAGAAACATTTCATCATATATCGATAAGATGCTGACTCCATATATCAATGATCCAGTCAATAATCAGCTGGTTAAGCGAGAATCACTGAACGCGCTTAACCGTGCCTAACTTATCAAGTCTAACAGATGACACAGTTATGTTAAACACACCTACGTATCTACTTAATCAGGAGATATTCGTGCCACAGTTAAATCAAATAACGCAGAACTCACCAATCATACACTTGGCCCAGGGTTCGAATCCCGGCTGACAAACTCTTTTACCTCGCTACGTCAGAAAGAATGCTGGTAAAGAGGAAAGGTTGGACATTGGGCTAGCAATCCCATCCTGTAAAATAAACGCTGCTATAAAAATTTCAAGCCACTATCTTGAAACCCTATGTTCCACTGGGGAACGTAAAGGAAAAAAATAAGAATTCATTGTAAACAAATTTTAATCTCTTCACAGGAAAATATGAGGTGGAGATACAAACCTCCTTGTTCACGATGCCTAGGTCGGAGAAATTGACCAGTGAGAAGATTCTCGACTTTTTCGACAAGGAAACTGACCTGGATCGCATGCTCAGAATGTCTTTTCCAACACAAATGACAACAGAATATCCAAGTAAGTACAATTGATTGATGATGCATTTTGAATACATTTTAATGTGTATACATAACGCATGTCTTCATCGCCACCACTTTTTACACGACTTCACCTTACAACGTGATGCCTAGGTGTTGTATTACATTGGTAATGCTTATTGAATGACAGAATAAACTGGATCATTGTCTTTGACGAAAAATAGAGTATAATTGAAAAATATTTGAACACCGCTGATTATCTGGGATCCGAACGAACAAAGTGATCTTTCAGTGTTTAGGTCAATCGGATCTAGCTGCGAAGCACTACTGGTTGATATTAGTGGCATACAACTACTCATTTTAATTGATCAGTACCACATGGTTACATTTGTCGTGGTTGTTCGCAGATAATAATGAGATTGTTTTTTGTACTATTTTTCGATCAATGTTATAACTTATCAAAAGTAACCAACCATGATACTGTGCAATATACCTCGCCTAGTTTACTAGCTCGCTAGTTTTCTAGCTGGCCCGCAGGCCGGGAGAAGAGGGAAAGGGATGAGAATGGCGACCACACCCCTGAAAATCAATCAGACCGCTACAGAAACTTCAACACACAAGAAATTTATTAAAAATACGAAAATACAGAACACATACTTCACTGGAATCACAGAGGCGAAATGCCACAGTGGACTGGTAAAAGCCTTCACGAAGCTATTCAGCCGATATGTCTTTTTTGATGAAAGCAAGATTAGAAATCGTAATGTGGAATGTTTGTTGAATGCATGAAGCTGGAAGGCTGCCAAGGTAGCTGGATAAATTAGGAATAATGGTAAAAAAGCGAGCGGAATCTGCCGTAGCAGATTAAGTGGATGTGGAATGTCAAAGTTGTCAACTGCCGAAGAGTCAGCAGTACACTCCGCTCGCCCAGACGACAGTAGAAAGTACACTAAATCTCTGAGTAGCTATCGTGATGTCACCAATAGCAGTCAAAGATCTTATGAAGTGGAAATCAATCTCTTCCTGCAGGATTGTGACAGCAAGATTCAACTCAAAGTAAGGAAAGCTACAATCATCCAATGCTATGCACGATGCTACAAACAACCCGAAACAAGAGAAGATCAAAGATTTATATTCACAACTGCAAACAGTAATGGACAACATCCCAAAAGAAGACATCAGAATCCATATGGACGATCTGAATGCAAAGCAAAGTGGAGACGAACAACGCAGGAGGTGAATTCGTCATGGGTCAAGAGGCTCTCGGCAGAATAAACGACAGTGTAGAAATCTATTCAGACTTCTGCTTCTTCAATGATTTGATGATTTGAAGCAGCGTGCACAAACAAAAGGATATACACCGAACAACATGGATTTCACCTGACGGACACCCAACAAACCATACAGATTTAGTCTCAATGCTGCTCAATGAAGTACAGATGCAGCCTGCTAGATACGAAGTCGAAAAGAGGAGCGGATGTGGGCCTAGACCATCATCCAGTTCAAAAAACCTCCTAGGTCAGGCAGAAATCTTTCAAAATAACTGGAGATAGAACACTGTAATTCAAGTTCAACTCTCCGAAACCGAAGGACGAAATTACAAAAGACACCTTGATTGCAGATATCAGGGCAAAGCTGGAGATACTACGTGGTATCACTGAGGAAACCTGCGTGGAAGAACATTGGAACTCACTCTCTGGAGTTGAAGTTCGAGAAAACGTGTCCAACTCTTTAATCGACCACCACCTGTAATTCGCTAAGACATCGTGCGAGGAGGTGGTGATAGATTATGAGCAATCGTGGACTCAGCTAAATATGACAGCAGAAAACAGAACAAAGTAGAGATGTGTTGTTGACGACCTACATACCACTCGGAACGCAAGACAACAATAATAATACTAAATTAATGGTGTGCAGTGTCCTTACAAATATTAGGAAACAAGCTGTACAGAATTCCATTGCCATTGGTCATCCACTGTTCAAGCGATGACGTTCAAACTTGTAATCACACCTAACAAGAACTTTCAAGTTTTTACGCAAAAATAAAATTTATGAATCTTGGCAGCCGGCTATGCTTCATCCGATTCGTGAAATACAGCTTACTTAAATTTTTGAGATGACTTTATTACACGGGAAGATTGAAATTATTCCCGGTCGAACATATTCGATAGACGTCATTGACATGAAAGCGATCACCAACGCTGTTCTTCAATATTTTTTTCACGTAATCAAAGTTTGCAATTGTTTGAGGTTTTACAGTGTTAACGGGGTCTGTCAGACATTCCTCAAAACACTATCCTCTTAGCATACATGCATTCATTACTGCATCAATGTTGCTTGACTAAGGAATTCGCTATCTTTTTCTGTTGCATCTAGCTTCCCCCCCACCGGTGTCCTTGATGAAGTGCTCACAACCGTCGAAGTATGTGGGACTACTAAATCATCCACGCATTTTGTTTACACAAATCCGATCGACACATTGACTCGAATGTTTACGGCTACTAGTCTGAAATAAGGCTATCACTTTCTATCTTCATGTGATGTTGTTGTTGCTATTAATGCATTTCGGTTGACTGAGAAACCCACTGAACATTGTTGTGTTAGTGTTGTCATAATCTCTACGTTCTTACAGATTTCATTTGCATCAGCTATGGTGAACTAATTGTATGCCTCTATAATACATGACAGATTTGCATGCAAATATGTTAGCATGGATGCGATGTACTGAATATGCTAGGAGAATGTTGAGGATTGAAAATTCCATGAATACTTATGTTTAAGGATATTCACAGACAATCTTACGATTCCCATAACCAGAAATTGGTGCGTAATAGGAGCTTTGAATCTTCTAGAGAGACAGCGCAGCATCGGTAATCCTCTGGAACATGTTTTCGCCTCAATTTTCATGGTTTCACATAGGTTGAATCCCACAGTGCACTCTAAGAATTATCCCGTCTATTTCTCACAGAACTATCGGCTGTTGACAGTCGAGCACTCATTCTTCTGATTCGCATTCAAAACTATTCATCAATGCATAATTATGATCCTTCTTTAATTTAAACGAAATAAGTAGCACAAAGTGGTCAACACAGAAGAAGGTGAATCAGTACATGTTCGTCTCTTCCCTGTGTAATACAAAAAAGAAAACTAGTAGAGATTAAGGTGAGTAAGATTAGAAAGTGGAACACAAAGAGTTCAAAATATTTTCGCCAAATATTTTAATCATGCCAAACGATGAGATATCTATATCTCCAATGTTTTTTTCTCTCTCTCCAAGTGCAAATGATATCTAAGTCGGTTTGGCTCTCAGATGATTTCGTTCAAGCGATGAGTGATCTGGATGTTGAAGGAATTCTGAGAGAATCTGGTGAACTCAATAGAATATGTGATTTAACCAGGAAATCGGATTCGTCATCTGACGGTGAGTCATGTCTGTCGAACCATTCACGTGGCCTTGTCAATTTTTATAGCAACTTTATCTGTCTATGAAGGATACGTGTTAAGTGTGCACACATAGGCATTGAATCACTGAGTAAATACTTGGTCGAGTGCAATAATGACGGAGAGACAATATCTCGATGTTGTGTAAACATCAGTAGAGATCGGTGTAGCTTCGTATGGCAATCGCGTCAGTAGTTCAGAGATAAAATGGTCTCCAACCACTCCCCATGTGGTTCAGAGTCCGGTTCGCGGCCAAATCATTACTCAACCCCACTAATAATAATAATAATAGCTTTATTCCAAAAACAGTACTAATGATACAGCAAGGAATTTTCAGCATTCAGTACAATATTGCATCTAATTTACTCAAAAACGACAAAAAAAATTAAAAATACACATTACATAATAGTAATAAAACGATTGTTATAGCAGCTACGTAGCAAAATACTGTGTGCCATACGGAGAAAAATATGTATAAAGTACAAAATTGTAGTAATAATAGTAATACCAACTAAAATAAAATAGCAGAGTAACGATTTAAACGATAGAAAGTGTGACACCATAAAATACAGAAAGATGAACGATAAAAGGGTCGATTCACTGTGCTAATTACATAGTAACTTGTAAGTTTCACGTCTAACAGAGTCTTCGTCACATAAAGTACGCGCTAAATAGGGTATTGTAGAATTTCTATACTTAGTAGTACGAGCATATATCTTTTTATATTGACTTCTCGTCCTACCTGATGAGATACAAGGGGACAGGTGTGAATAAAGGGGGTGCAGAGGGTCTGACATTATAGCCTTTGCCCATTTCGTACAGGAATTTATATGCCTCTCGACTATAGTATTAGCGAGCTCATGCAGTGGCAGACCACAAGCTCTACTCACAGCATTTAATACTCTTCGTAATATGATATAATCTTTTTTGAGAAGCCCAGGAAAGATTAATGGAGAGCAATAGAGTACAATAGGTAAAATACAGGAGTTTAAAAATTGCAAAACTAAAGGTTGGTTGATACCTGATTGTCTTAACTTTTTAATGTAGAAGGTAAGACGAAACATTTTCTTAGAGATAGATAAGATATGGGATGACCATGAAAGGTCAGAGGAAAGAACTAATCCAAGGTATTTAATGCTTGATTTGGTTTCAATTTCCGTGCCATCTATGCTACAGGGATCATGCGAGTTAACTAGTTCAAGTAAGTCACGTCGATGCTTGAAAGTAAAGTCAAGGCCTGACATTTGGAAGGATTTAATATAAGACCATTTGACTTGGACCAGTTGTTGATGTCCAACAGAAAGCTATTAAGTTTGGAGCTGTCAGACTCGGAAGTGATAGGCAGTGATACAGTCAGATCATCTGCATATTTGACAAAGTTAGTTTCGTTTGAATGAGGTAGGTCATGTAGGAAGAAAGAAAAAAGAAAAGGAGAGAGGACAGCACCTTGTGGAACACCGGATTTTGTAAGCGAGGTAGAAGAAGATTTGCCGTTATATACAGTATACTGCATTCTATCAGAAAAATAGGAATGCAACCAACTCTTAGCCCAGGATCCTGTTTGTGTCAACGATAGCTTATTTAACAAAAGGCCCCTAGGTACAGAGTCAAAAGCAGATGTGTAGTCTAAGAAAGCACTACGAACATATTTAGCACCTTTGTCTAAACAAGAGACAACATTGTGATATAAGACAACCGCAGCATCCAAGGTACTTCTACCATGTTTGTATGCAAATTGTTTAGGATCATTAAAAGGTTTCAAAGCGGGTTCAAGACGAAGTAAAAGTAATTTTTCCATCAATTTTAAAAAGGGGGAAGTAATTGCAATAGGCCGAAATTTAATATCAGAACCAGAAGATGGTTTTGGTATAGGGATAATTTTAATGTTTTTCCGGAAAAATTAGCATTAAAAATGTTAGTAAGAGGATAACACAAAATATCAGCACAATTCCTGAGGACAATGGCAGGTATGCCGTCAGGACCAAGGCTTTGAGAAGGCTTAAGAGACCGGAGACATTTAAGCACATCAAGGGTATTAAAACCACTAAAGTTATTGTCAATATGATTTGTATCATTTGGAAGGGTATCAACAGAAGAGCGTATGAAAGATTTATTAAGAGTGTCAACATTAAGAGATGGAACAGAAATACATCGCTTACCGTTAGTAATTTCTTTGAAAAGTTTCCATAAATTAGAAGGGGTTTTACATGACAAAAATCTTTGATTATATAAAACATTTAGTCTTTTTATTTCCAGTTTTATCAGAATGTTTAACTTTTTTACACCAGGCTTATCATTTGTTTTGAACAACAGTTCTTTATTTCTACGTAGCTTTTTGAGATATGGCGAAGATAAGCGATCAAATCGAATGAATAATGTTTCTTTAGGACAACATATTTCGAAACAGAATTTAAGATAATCGGTAGTGTTTGTGATTGTTTCATCTAATGTTAGTTCTGTAATCCGCTAGAAGATCTGAGAAAATAGTGAGGTTGCACGTGAAGCCAGCAAATCCAACCAGTATGAAAAGAGTACCAAGACAGTCACTGAAACTGCAAAGCTCGAAGCTTGAAGTCTGTCATTCCGCTAGTAAGGCTAAAGGATAAAATTAAAAACGATTATATCAGTAATCAGGTATAGGAATTACAAAGGCACTGCTGAACTTATCATTCCAGACCTTCGCGAAAATTTCGCAAATTCACCATTTTCATTCAATAGAGATGTGGAGGTGTTGCACAGAAAATGTCTGCAAACGGAGTGTTATTCTCACGTTTTCCCACAGTTCAATTCGGTATAACAACATAATACCATGTGTATTTCAACATACTATTCCTTGTCGCTTGATGTGAACCAAAATCACACTCTCAGTATTTGATTAACGAATATCAACCAAAGATATATAAACAGCGGTTCGATTGATCAAAAACATACTTTTTCTTCCGTGTCTTGCCCTCTGTTTTTACAGAATTACTCAGACTTGAGAGCAATACAAAGAATTATTGCTACATTTGTTTTAAAGCGTGATGTGCTTATATAGGTCTGTGGTATTGTATCACGACTGATGGCATAAAGCATACCGATATGCTGTTAAAATAATTTAGGATAAGTGGACTCAGATAATCGTATTAACCAGTTTGATATGCAGCTATCGTCCCACAGATATAAATGGTGGCGGATTACTTGCATCAGCTTTACAGACATTCCTATGACGTGGGGTCACGAGATATTGATTTAGGAAGGGAACACAGCTTGAGAACACTGTGTGGTAGATTTGCATTTGATATGTTCATAGTTTAATGTATCCTCAACACATTTACTAAGTCTCACAAATATAAATGTCAGGATGTCTGGCTCCACTGTGAACATGAAGGCAAGAGTTACCGTCTACTTTTATCGTTATCGCTAACGTTGAGATATATTCTTTCAATTTACAGGTTCGAACGAAGCTTCAGAAAGCTATGAAGAATATTGAGAAAAGAAACCCAGCTGAGCCTTATGTCTATATAGTATTTATGAATATTCCAATTATGTATTATGCGTCTTTTCAGTAAATAAATAGATAATTTCATTTTCTTCACTGTGGATAGCATCCACTTTTATTACTCAAATAAAGCTTGATTCGAACCACAGATTCAAATTCAAACATTTATTGAATTCGTATCACTTGTCAAAACATATTTAGATTTCATTCCACACAGCCTCACAACCACGTGTGATCATCACTTTCTCTCATTGACGACTTCTACTTAAAGAACACCCATTGAAAACTGTTTGTTAATTGTTATCACGACTGCTATAATCGAGATAACTCTGCACTGTCTCTCAGTACGACATCGAATAATTTAGTTGTAATAGAATACTGGATGTCCCAATCATACGCCTCTGTCTGTCTGGTTTCAACATAGAACTCGGCACAGGAAGTGCAGCAGTTCGAGTTGCCACGTTCCAAATAGCACACAAAGGTAGGCAAGAAGATGAGTGAAGAGGGGGGTAACTCTGTCTCGCCTACTCCGTTTGATTTCTCGGAATATGCTGAACATTGGCATCACTTTGTGGAAGTGATCAACGCATTGACAAATTATGCATTCAGTTAGCACAACTTCGAAAATCGAATCGATTGGGTTCTTCAAAATGGTGAATGTAGAGTGAAGTACGTTATAAGAAGGGAGTCAGTCAATATGGTGGACGCCACTTAGGAATTCTCATCAGTGATGTATATTCCAACAATGATCAAAAACCATCATGACAATGAGGAATGCAGGTTCGTATCATAGGTAGAATGCGATTTACCTCTGCGATTACTGATATGTTTTTCTGTCGCCGCCTGACAGGTTCAGTTAGCTCCAGACATCTGAGACTATCTTTCCTTTTCAATCAAACGACCTTCTGTGATAATATATTTTAATGCGTTGGCGTTATACAGTCCAAAGGAACTGATCACGTAGTTCAGCGAAGAGGCTCTGTTCGGAGAGTTTGTTTCCTTAATTGCACAGTCGAATTTCGATACAACTGTTTCAGGAAAGCGGATAGCAACACAAATGATGAGTTGTCAGAATAATGGTTGAATAATGGCATTGCAACCACGTAGTGTGGTGAGAGCAGGCTGCTAGCCGATTGGTTGGCACTAATCTACGTTAAGGTCTAGGTCACTAATATGGGCCGTGAACAAGGCTGAGTCAACAACCAATCACAGCGAAGTTAACGTGGCAAAATATGATTCGCAGATAGAGAACTCTGTTTGTCAAGGAATCCCGAAACAACCAATCAGAAGCCTGCGTTTGTCTACCTAAACAACCAATCAGATGACTGCTCTTGTCTCTAATAATGTAGTCTGAAAGATGTATAAATACGTGTTGATTTTCATAATAAAACGATCTGTTGCCTGGCCCTTGTCTTCTGTTGTTACATTTGGTGTCGCTGCCTACCGACAAATGAAAAGCCTATACCCTGCAGTTTTTGATGGAGACATATGGATCTTCGGGCAGGACTTCAAGGCTTCTGCGCAGTTGAGTGGCGTTCAAGATCTGTCAGCGATGGAGCTGCTACTTGAGACGCTGCTGGGAGGTCGGGCGAAAGCAGCATATGAAGGTGTGGGCCGAAGTATGGACGAATGTTCGACAGGGTCAGGCAAACAGTTTCCAAAGTGGGAAGGACCATATATGGTCACTTCGAGATGGGGTTACGCAGACACAGTCGCAATGGCGAACAATAAGAGGCGCGTGAACGTCAGCGAGCTCCAGAAATGGATACAGCGAGACAAGCCAACGATGACGCCTGCACCAAGTAGATCAAGCCGACTTCAGTCGCACATATTTGACGGAGGGACGAGTGTGGTGAGAGCAGGCTGCTAGCCGATTGGTTGGCACTAATCTACGTTAAGGTCTAGGTCACTAATATGGGCCGTGAACAAGGCTGAGTCAACAACCAATCACAGCGAAGTTAACGTGGCAAAATATGATTCGCAGATAGAGAACTCTGTTTGTCAAGGAATCCCAAAACAACCAATCAGAAGCCTGCGTTTGTCTACCTAAACAACCAATCAGATGACTGCTCTTGTCTATAATAATGTAGTCTGAAAGATGTATAAATACGTGTTGATTTTCATAATAAAACGATCTGTTGCCTGGCCCTTGTCTTCTGTTGTTACAGTAGTGAGATAAATATAATTCAATAAGTGAGTCTCGATGGTGATGCACACAGGAAAGAAAGTAAACGTGATATTGCATACGAGTTCAAAAGGCATGTGAGAGTTACACAGACTTGAAGAACAAACAAACTCCGAGTTGGTAGAAAACAACAAGGTTGAGAGCGTGGTAGTAGAAGTGACTGAATAATTTTCTTCAGTGTGCACAGCTCCGGATTTCATATCTGAATGACCCCTTATCAGATAGTGGATAATTGCTAGTTGCAAGACGGAATAATTGAGATAGAAAATCCTAGATGTGCGAGTGAGTAAATCATTACTAGATAACAGTTCTTCGCGCGTCTATATGACATCACTCATAAACGTAGTAGTTGACTGAATGTCATGCATTAAATTATATGATCATGAGTGGTGCAGCCAGTATACGTATTACTCACAGTTGTTAACAGTACACAT
This sequence comes from Trichobilharzia regenti, assembly GCA_944472135.2. Lineage (NCBI taxonomy): Eukaryota > Metazoa > Platyhelminthes > Trematoda > Strigeidida > Schistosomatidae > Trichobilharzia > Trichobilharzia regenti. The sequence goes on along the minus strand of OX235264.1, from coordinate 31,816,370 downwards.
GAATTTACTTACCAAGCAAAATAATACAAAACATATTCCAAAAGCCATAAATGATGACCGCTGATCAGAAATGGTTACCGCCAGAAACTGAAACTTTACAATGGATCGGAACAGAAATATTTATCGAAAGAGTAGGAGGTTCTGGATATTTATTATACGTATTTTGAAGTTAGGAGTTTGGGGGAAAAATCAATAGGGCGAACGCGAACTGAACCCAATGAACATGGATTCCATAGCAAGTTGTTGTACGAGTTAAAGAACGTGTGAGGTCATGGTAGTGAAAGGTATTTAATAGGCTGCTTCTCTATACGTAGTTCTGTGTTTTGTTTGTGTGCAGCAAGAGCCTCTGATGAGAACAGAAGACGTGATCGGAAACCTCTCAAACAACTTCAGCTTACCTTATATATCACATTTGTAAAACGTCTGTGTTGATGAGGAATGACTTGTAAGAACAGGATGCTAAAGGATTAGGCGATTGGTTATCCTAGTTTCTCCTTTGGACCACAATGGTGGGAAATGCTCTCGCGCACGTCCAGACATTATCTCACTGATAGAACCTATGTAATTTGCATCACAGGAGCGAACGGATTACTATATGAGCAGAGGTGTTGTCAACAGTGGAATAGGATGAGAGTGAATGGAGAAGGCACTACTTAAAGTCTCTGCGAAGAATGTTTTCCGAACCGCTCTCGATAATCTGATACCAGGGATTTCGGCTGTTTTGTGGCATTCGAATTTCAGGTCTACTACCAACTTCTTCCTCGGCGTTTCTGTCGCTCGTGGATTAGCCATCTCACATCTCACAGGTTTGTCGGCGAATAATGATGGATAATCACTCTGAGTTCGTATTACGGAAAACCTCCAGTTCTTCATACAGTGTGTCTTCCGTGTGAACGCGACTGACTTTTGTGAGGAGGGATTTGATAATTATTCTTCTTGAACTCATTAGGCAAAGTTGTGGAAGTAATCCAGCCAACAAATCCATTTTGGTTTGTGGTGAAATGCTTTCACGATGGACACATCACTACTCCTCGAGTGCTGAACATCTAAGCATAGCTCTACTACTGAATCAAATACCAGAATTAGACCATTTGATCGACTCGAGTAATTGAATACTTCATGGCTTTCATTTATAACAACATTTTCATGGGAAGTGTTGAAAATGACATCCATATAACGCTTTTAGACTTTAAGTCAACTTATATCTGCTTGTTGAGTGCTCAACTCTCATTGTGTCATGATAAAATCAGCAAGTAGTGGACTAAGTGAGGACCCCATAGCTACTCCATCCTGTCAATACATTTCACTACTAAACAGAAATAATGACGCTGAGCGTGCATCTGAGTGACAATTCCTGAACATCTTAAGTGAGCATTCCAACACTTCAATTGTTTGAATCAACAGCATAATCCTTCTGTCCGAGAGACGCTTTTGAGTGAAGAGATGGCAACCAACGAAGACATGACCTTGTCAGACACGTTGACCTCAGTTGTACACCATCATCTTTCTAGTGGGTTCAAAAGTTTCCGCTGACCACTCGGTTACACACTGGTAAGGTGATCTACACATATCTAAAACTGGGTGCATGAGTAACGCTTTTCCGTGAATCTTCAGAAAACCACAAAGGCGTGACTTCGTCGATCTACAGGAACAAATTCTTTCGACAGTCTCATTCCTAAGCGAATTTCGCCAGCTGCTTTTCTACAAGGGTGATGTTCTCTACCTCTCCAACTAGCCTTGGGAACTTGGTGTCTTCATTTATAATTATTAGAACTCTGGAGACATAACCTGATTTGATCATTAATACAACCCACCACTCTTGTCCAGACGACGAGTGATCAAGTTTTCATTGTCGATAGATTCCTTTATTTCTACGATGTGTCGCTGAGTCAGACGTCTGGGAAATTCGAATTATTGGATTTTTGGCAGTATTGCAAACAAGTCGATTTTAAGTGTGGCAGTTCTTCGTCAGCGACTGTAGGTGAGTCTCTTGTTTAACTGACGAGAATCTCAAATTCTACTTCTGTATGAAGAGATTGTGTATTAGACTTTTGATGACGAGACGTGGTGTTAAGTGACAGAGCCTGAAGCTGTCTCCTCGACAGCGTCGAATTGAGGAGGTTGAAAGCGAAATTCTTTGGTTTTACAGGCAGTTTCGTAGAGACATCGACTGGTTTTGCGGCACCCTGGAGTTTCTCTGCCCCTTATTCACTATTTGTGGTTATACAGTTTCCGGATTCTTTCCCTTCATCAATCGACAGATCGTCAAGTGAGGAGAGTTTTGCATTGAAGTTGCATTCAATACGGAAAGAATGTGAGCATCAATCATGAATCAGGTTCGGAGCGAAACGGTTTAGAGTACTCAGTTGGGGATACACGCAAATTCTATGGGTCGTTTTCTAGAAGTATTTCGTATAGGTGTGTTTCGTAACACAGTATCCCAGAAACTAAATGTTTGACTTTGCATCAGGGAGCTTGACAGAAAGACAGGGAAAAGTTAGCTGCTTCACAGTCGACGGAGACTTGTACTCATTCAAGGTATGTCAATTACGCACGGATAAGATCACCAATGGTAGCCGTTACGTGGCACGAAAATTGCAATTTTCTGGGTCAACGAGTGATGTAAGTGGCTCAACAGGAGCATTGGGATTGACAGAATGTAGCTGAGTGTTTCGCGAAAGTTATCTTTCGAATTCAGTATCAAGACCGTGTGTGGGGTAGATGAGCTGCAATCTACCAAAGTAGTTTAACATTGAACCTGTCACTCACTGTTCCGTGTTTTGTGAGCAACAGTTTCATTGGTCCGTTGTCACTGTAGAAGGACGTACAAACTGTGCAATCAATCTTTCCTTGAAGACTTGACAAATCATTTTAGGTGTCCGTCGTAGAGGTGACTTCCGGTTCACAAATGAAGCAATTTATGCGTGGGAGTAACTACAAGTGGCCATTGGATGGAAATCGTGGACCAGCTATATCTGCACAAACTTGACTAAGACGTGTATCGGTTGTGGTTAGCAATGCGATTAGACTAACGTTGTAATTATGTACTTTTGAGCTCTAGCAGTGTATGTGAGAACGTGTTTAGTTTCGCACATCAAGGTTAGTCTCAGGTTAGGAAAATCTGGCTGATATCATTTTGTCTACAGCCCGTTTACTAGGTTATTAGGGGTTGTGAGTTCATTGGTAGACTGCGTATACACGATGCTTACGACTCAAAAGTATTGCCGCGACGAAGAAGTGGCCTTTTGTGCATTCTGCTGAACCCTGTTGGAACGTCGAAATCATCCGCACATATATATTTCTTCTTGCTCTCTGCAGTCCTCCTCAGCTGTTTCACGGTTCCTCATATGATTCCTTCGGCTCCGCGTCACCTTCGGAACCCAGTTCATCTCCTCTTTCAGTCTAGTGCCTGGCACATGGTGTCACTCAATGGTCTCCTCAGTTTGTGACCCACCCACCTCCATTTCCTCGCACGTATTTCTTGGTCAGTAGGTTCGTGATGGGTCTGATGACAAACCTCCTTTTTGCTAACTATTTTCGATGATTTCTGTTTATGAAACTCCGTATCCTGTTGGAAGTGCTAACAACTACGTACTCATTAAGTCTCTGAACTGTATAGAAGAATTGGTGTAAAAATACGGATCTTATTCCTTATACTGAGTGTAGAAGATTTACACGCTTATTTCAGATTAATGTAGGTTTTTCTTGCCTTCCGATACTGCCTGTCTTTTACATCGTCATCGATGCCGCCAGCTGTAGTTAAATTGATGCTATTTAGATGAGTGAAACGAGTGACTTCATTCACATTTTTCCCTCTGATAGTGATTTGTGCTTGCTGTTGTTGATGGTCTGGTATCTTTGTTACCCTCGTCTTCTCAGCGTTCACTTCAAGTCTTACCTTTCCTGCCTTTTCTGACAGCACACTGGATTTAGCTTTTAGATCTTTGGCTTTGTGTGACGTTGAACTTAAACTGTCCTCAAAATCCAGGTCTGCTGGATTCTTCCTGTCAGTTCAATGTATTTCTATCGTCTCCCGTCACAACATGACGACTGGATAATCTGTATTCTCTAAGCCACTAGATTTATTTTCAGTGAAAATTCAGACCATCAGTTCTCAGTTTGTACATATGCTCAAAATGAGGATAATCAGATCATCCAACAGCCAGTGGTCACCACCTGTATTATTTATTATTATTGCTTCCTTTAATTCCTAGAAGAAAACAAGCCTTCAGCATCACATCATCATTGCGTTCAGTTCTTTGCCAACGTTTTCACCTGGCTCCACGTCTGCCTACATGCTTTCATCTCCTCTTCACATAATCTTCCACATGTCTCCCTGGCACTGACGGCCAACTCCCCGCTCCCTATTCAAATTCAACTGGGGCGATGGCCTTACGTGTGATGTCACTCACTTGATGGTTTATTTTCTCACAGTGTGGCCAATCCATTTCCACTTCTTCCTGCATATTTGTTTCACAATCGGTTCCTGCTGGGTTGGTTCGTTCCCAGAGATCCCTGTTGCTGATATTTTCTGGCCGGCCATCTGATCTTGAGTAGTATTGAGCGAAGACAGATGTTTTTGAAAGTCTATAGCTTGGTTGAAGTACTTTTCGAGATGCGCCGTCTCTGATCCGTATAATACCACTGACTTCACACTGGAGTTTAAAGTCCGCATCTTATTTTTCATGCTGAGTACTGATATCCACACAGACTTGAGAATAATGAAAGCTTGCCTTGCTTGCCCGTTCTTCGCTTTGATGTCCCCATCAATTCCACCCGTAGTAAAAAGGGTGCTTCTCAGCTAGGTAAATGAGGTTGATTTATTTCAGATTTCTCCCATTTATGCTGATTGTTGTTGCTATTGGTCAAAAAGCTTTATCACCTGTGTTTTCTCTATGTTCACCTGAAGTCCTATCTTTGGTGCTTCTTCTGCCAACTTGTTGCTTTTCACTTGCATATCTTCCAGTTTGTGGAAAATCAGACAAATCCAGACAAATCAGTCCGGAACCTCCCAGTTTTTTTGCGTGAGTCCATTTAATGCCTGTTTCCTCGCTGCCCTCTGTCTGACGCATTATGCAGTCTACCGCAATCAGGAAAACCATTAGAGACAGTATGCAGTCTTGTCTTACTTCCGTCTTTACTTTGAAGGATTCCGTGAGTTTTCTGTTGTGGATTGCTTCGCGTGCAGCAGTGTCATACAGCTGTTGGATGAGGTGTATAATTGTCGGCGGCATCCCATAGTAGCGAAGTAGTTCCAAATCACCTTCCGATTGACCTCACCTCTGTCAAAGGTTTTTTCAAAGTCGATGAAGTTGAGGTAGAGCTGACTGCCATTCCAAGCTCTGTTCAATGCTGGATTTAGGAAAACTAGTTATGAATACATCAAAGCGTAACACTACGTTTTTATCTATGTGATATGTATACACATATATATATTTATGTGTGTGTGTATGTTGGTCTCTCTTTCTGTTTGCTCGCTCAGTCTGTGACCATTTCACTTGTATGAACCTGTCTCCTTTAACAATGTATATTCCCCTTATGTTATATATAATATGAGTGTTTGTTGACAGTCCGTTGCTTGGTGACATATATCCATATTATATGTGTGGTTGTTGACATGTCTGCTATATTTTGCTATGTATATATGGATCGATACTCCATTATAATTAGCCATTCATGTTAAGACTGTCTAATGATTTGTTCACACACTTTGTCTGGAACATTCATATATATTTCGCATTCACAATTTGTGTGACTTACTTTACTTACTTACTTTGGTGTGATACCACTTTTGCATTCTCCTTGTGTTTGGAAATAGAAGTATCATCGCAAACCTAGTGGTCTTCTGATTTCCGCCTTCTTGCGTCAGGACTATTAGTTTCTCGACCAGTCCATAACAATAATTTAGCGACGAGTACATAACAATTTGGTGACGGGGAAAACTACTTTTAACCACTCAGCAGCAGCAACATAACACTATGCATAACTTGTTTTCCTGAATCCAGCCTGTTCCGGTCGAAGTTTTTCATTCAGGACGTGTTTAATTCTCTCCAGGATGATGCGGCTTAGTATTTCTGAGAAAGGATTTGTGACATAAATATGTTAGTTATATAGGAGCGACAATAATAACAATAACAATAACAGTTTCGCTTTATTCCAGAAACAGTACTTGTGGTACAGTGTGGAATTAATAAATACGATCATCTGTTCACTGGAGATGGCGACCCATACGGTTATTGCGATAAGGTGAATCATGAAATTCCGTTAAGTGATCCGAAAGTAAGGTCATTTTTAACGCGAAGAGTTCCATGTCATCTGGAAGGCGAAGTGGAGCGACAAGTGCAAGAGATGTTAAAAGATGACATTATTGAGGAAGCTGATAGCCCGTACAACTCTCCAGTGCTGTTAGTAAAAAAAGCGAATGGGAAGTATAGATTCTGTGTTGATTTTCGACAGTTAAACAGTATGACAGAGTTAAGACCGTGTGCCATGCCAACAGTGGTAGAAACTTTAGATCGCCTACAAGGTGCGAATGTGTTTTCGGTTCTCGATCTTCGCTCAGGATACTGGCAGATACCGATAAAACAAGGTGATAGAGATAAGACGGCTTTCATCGTGGGTCAGACACAATATCGATTTAAACGCATGCCGTTTGGACTAGCAGGTGCACCGTTTACGTTCAGACGACTGATGAAGCTATTACTTAGGAACTTGAAAAACGTGGAGGTTTATGGTGATGATCTCGTCATATACAGTCAAACGAAAACGATCACGTCAACCATGTAGAAGCCGTGCTGCGACGCATCGAAGAGTTTGGACTACGCGTCAACAAAACCAAGTCTCAGATAGCCAAAAAGAATGTTACTCTGTTGGGACATAAAGTGGGAAATGGTGAGATTAAACCACTGCCGGAGAAAATTTTGACGATTAAAACGATTCCAGCCCCGAATTCAAAGAGAAAACTGAGACAATTCTTGGGTAGAGCAGCGTTTTATAGTCGCTTCGTGAAGAACTTCAATGAGATAGCAGCCCCTCTATACAGGCTACTAGGTGAGCCAAAGTTTGTTTGGTCGGAAGAATCGCAGAGGACATTCGACAGAATTAAACAGCTGCTCGACCACCAACAAATGACGCTAAAACTACCTGTGCCAGGAAGACAGTTCACAGTGTGCACAGATGCCAGTGACTACGCTATAGGTGCGGTCCTAAGACAGGACGAGGGAATCGTTGAGTATGCCAGTAGGGTTTTGACCCTCACAGAGAGAAAGTATTCAACGATAGAGAAAGAATGTTTAGCAATGGTATGGGCAGTCGACAAATGGAGACCTTATTTACTCGGCCGGCGGTTCCACATCGAAACTGATCATAAGCCGCTACAATTTTTGAAGACAGCGAGAGACCCACGGGGGAAGTTGTCACGGTGGATGTTGCGTCTTCAGGAGTACGATTTTACGATCTCACACGTTCCTGGAAGTGAAAATGTCTTGGCAGATTTGTTATCGAGACCAGAAGATGAGTCTGAGTTGCCCGAGGTCGCTTACGGAGTGCATGCAGTAGAACAAGACCCACTAAGACTTGCACGTAGGCAGAGGTTGGACGATACGCTGAATACAGTAATACAGGTGATCACCAACGGAATAGAAGTGGATCAAACTACGGCGAGTAAGGAGCTAACCACACTACTCAGACAGAGGGATCGACTCAGAGTGAATGCCTACGGGACTCTGACCTGGCGAGAGAACGACGGAAGCTGGCTGGCTGTCATACCTCAATCGTCGCGCCACGACATGATAGAAGAATGTCACCAGCTAGCGCATACAGGCGTGGCCAGAACGACCGACCTCCTAAGACAAAGTATGTACTGGCCAGGTATGAGAGAAGACGTAGCAAGATACGTACTTGGATGTCCACGGTGCCAGCTGATGAAAGGTGACCGGTATATACGACCACCACTTCAGTCGATTCCAGTTACCGCGATAGGTGACTTGTGGTCCGTAGATGTCATGGGTCCATTTCCTCAGACATCCAATGGTAATCAGTACCTCTTGGTGATGACGGAACACGCGACACGATGGGTAGACGCCGTAGCAATCCCAGACCAACGTGCAAGAACCGTGACAGATGCAGTAGTTAGACACATTGTTGCAGACCACGGCGTACCGAAGACAATACTGACAGACCAAGGTCCCTGTTTCGAGAGTGAAGAGTTTACTTCCCGTTTGCAACAGCTGGGCATCAAGAGGATCAGAACGACCCCATACCATCCACAAACGAATGGCCTAACGGAGAGAAACAACCGTACACTGAAGGAGTGGCTGGCCTCGAAGGGCGGGAACTGGGAAACGGAGCTTCCACTGATTTTACTAACACATCGGGCTACCACTCAGGAAACAACGAAGAAGTCACCCTTCCAACTGATGTATGGTAGAAAACCACGATTACCGGTACACAATGAGACCTGGCCCATGCACCAAAAGTGGAGTACGACGAAATTAAAAGCAGAGAGGAAAGAGGCAGTCAAGAATGTAATACGGAAGCAGCGCAGTGATGTCACGAAGTCTCAGATGAAAGAAAGGACGCAGTGCATTACCTTTGCAGTCGGGGACCAAGTGAAGTGTAGAGACAGGAGATATACAGTTGGAGGCGGGCTAGGTTCACGGAAACTCCTTCCAAAGTGGGAAGGACCATACACAATCACAAAAAGACGGGGTCAAGTATATACCATCCGAAGAGGTGATAAACAGAAACGAGTTAACGCCAGTCAGCTCCAAAGATGGGTACAGTGGGACAAGCCGGTCAGTAACAATCCTCAACTAGAGGATGTAGCACCCAGAAGGTCGGAACGTCTGCGCACGAAGCTATTTGACGGGGGGACGAGTGTGGTGAGAGCAGGCTGCTAGCCGATTGGTTGGCACTAATCTACGTTAATGTCTAGGTCACTAATATGGGCCGTGAGAAAATATGAACAAGGCTGTTTCAACAACCAATCACAGCAAACTTAAATGTGGACAAATATGATTCGCAGATAGATGGCTCTACTTTCCGAGAAATATCGAAAACAACCAATCATAAGACTGTGTTTGTCTGCTTAACTTCCGAGAAACAACCAATCAGAAGACTGCCTTTTTCTGCTTGCATAAGCCTTATTAATGCACATAAAATATATATAAATACGTGTTGATTTTCGTAATAAAACGATCTGTCGTCAGCCCTTGTCTTCTGTTGTTACATTTGGTGTCGCTGCCAGTCACATTGTGTACCGTCGACAGCTTAATCGCTGCTATCTCGCTGGTCTCATACATGTTGATATGCCCGTATTTCGTGATCACCACGTTCGCTTGCGTGTCGATTATTGCACCAATCTCACGCAGAAAATCCGCTCCTAATATCGTTCGCTGTAGTTCGGGTACAACAATGAAAGGAAACGTCACCTCGCAGCCACCAACAACGACCGTACAGTTCGATCTACCCGTGATACGCAACACATACCCGCCTACTGTTTGTACTGTCAATGAACACGGGCTAACACTCTTACATAAATTCTTATCTATTAACGACACGGCCGCTCCTGTATCTATCAAACATACTACTTCTCGATCATTCACTCGCAACTTCGAATACAGAGCCCCTTTCTCAATAGCCCCCACTAAATCTAGGTTCATACGAAAGAAAGAACAAGCATTATACCGTCTGAAATTTTTTCTTTTTCGCCTTTCTGGGCAGTATCTTCTCCAGTGTCCCGGCTTACCGCATTCAAAACACCGGTCTTTTCTATCAGCCAACTTTAACGCCGCCACTTCCCGCTGCAATGCTTCAATTTTCTGCTCATATTCGTTTGGTTTCGGCTGGTCTATAGCGGCTACCGTTGTGCTCATCAGCTGTCTGGTCACCTTCGCCAGCTCACTAATATCCATCGGCTGCGTTGCGTTAACCAGTTGTAATCGCTGAGAAATGTGGTCTGGGACACTCTCGATGAATTGGGAAGACAGTAACTGCGCTTCTGATTCTTCATCTAAAGTGGGAAGCGCGCGTCGAAGTAGATTAGTCAGTTTCACCACCAACACTAGCGGGTCTCCATCAGGTCCAAGCTTCATTGACCGGAACTGCTGCATTGCTAGCTGTCTGTCTGTTTCGCTGTCAAACTCGGACACTAGTCGTTCAACCAATTTCTTCCAAGACGCTGTGCCATTTGACCTGTCTACGCTGTCATATGCAGCCTTCGCTTGGCCTCTCAACAGCGTCCCCAGGACAACTGCCTTCGCCGCCTGCTCCTTGACACCCGCCAGCTCAGCAACGGCCTCGAAGTCACGTAAGAAGCTCCGTATGTCTCCTTCTTCAAACGCAGCTGGCCACGGGATCTTCATTTTCTGGAGGCAGCGACCTTTCGGACTGTTCCCTTTAGAATCAGGGAAACGAGAAATAAAGCAATCAGAATAACAATAAAAAAGGAAAACAGGAAAGGCAGTGACAAAAACAATAAAAACCTTAATAATAATATAACTGTCATATACAGTTAACGAAAATGATATCAAAACCATAGGCCCTCTATCTTTGGTCAATATACACAATTATAGATATTAGTTAGTGTTAAACTATCACAAAATGCCAAACAGTTTGTTATAGGTGTCAACGGACAACAAGATTATATCCAAAGATTCAGTGTTCAAAGATAAACGAATTACAATAAATTCCACAGCTTTCTGGCCAGAAACACCAGAGAAATGAGAGTTTTATGTAACTAAGCAAAGGTAGCGTACTGATCAAAAAGCGTCAAATTACTTGTACAAGTTATTCCTAAATGTAACGTTGCGGACTGAACATGTGATTGATGGATGTCGCATTCACTTTTTACCTGAAAAGTTGTAGGTGATTCAAAACTTCCAAGTGCTAATATCTCTAAACTGGATGCATATATTTCTCTATAAAATAGGTCACTATCGTTGTTTTATTCTTGAATGAGCACATTTTTTAATGGCACTGACAAATCCTCTACAAAGTAAGTGTAAAAAACTAAACTCGACTGCAGACGCATCAGAAAGATTTAGGAAAATTGAGGTCAGTACTGCGGATGCTATTGATTTTGCGTATCTGGATGTAAAGCTTCACATTGGTATTTCGGGTGATGAACCCAGTATGGTTATAGGAGCTGTCCTACAACAAATCTTGAACAACTTTTGGACAATTTCTGCTTTTTTTCTTCGGAAATCGTCTGCATGCAAAATGTGGTATACAACCTTTCCTCGCAAACTCCTTGCCATTTGTGATTTTATCAAACAATTTCATCACTTCATCAAATTTCATCAGTTTATTGTGTCCACTTACAAACTATGTGCTTCATACTATAACCGACAGATACTATCTGAGTGAATTACGTTATTTAATGTGCACTTCATAATTAACATCGGGCATCGGTCATGTTTCCGATGAGAAGAACCCTGTGGGAGGCGCACCGTCTCAACTTTGTAACATGACAGTCTCTTCAATTATTGACTCAAAGGAAATGGCAAACCTTCTGGCCTTAAATTTCAGTGTAGATGAACTTTATCACAACAACGCCATAAAGACAGAGCATGTACACTTTGTCAGCATGCAGGGCACTGAACTTTGAGAAATTTGCATAGATAATGAATCATCTGTAGTTCTTCGGCATTTACAGAAGTCAGTATTTAATGTCTTAACAACCTCTCATACCCTGGTAAACGAGCTGTAGACAAAATGATATCAGCCAGATTTTCCTAACCTGAGACTAACCTTGATGTGCGAAACTAAACACGTTCTCACATACACTGCTAGAGCTCAAAAGTACATAATTACAACGTTAGTCTAATCGCATTGCTAACCACAACCGATACACGTCTTAGTCAAGTTTGTGCAGATATAGCTGGTCCACGATTTCCATCCAATGGCCACTTGTAGTTACTCCCACGCATAAATTGCTTCATTTGTGAACCGGAAGTCACCTCTACGACGGACACCTAAAATGATTTGTCAAGTCTTCAAGGAAAGATTGATTGCACAGTTTGTATGTCCTTCTACAGTGACAACGGACCACTGAAACTGTTTAAATAAGAATTCATATGAAACAGTGTATGCCACAAAACAGCTTGTGGTTTAGAGTTTCAATGGATAACTCAAAGCTCTTATATTGACCGTTGATAAAGCCTAACGGCCACATCCTCTAACAGTAGTCCTTCTCAGCATATATTCCAACCTCCAAAGGGATATTCAAGGCACCTCGTCACGGCTGATTTATGGGTTTCTTCGTAATGACGTCAACCGATCGATTCTAATATACATATACATGTGACACATTTTATGAGCAAAGTTCAGACAACTGAAATAAGTTTACACAGCACGGAATTATTATTGAACCTTAGACTTTATAACCGCATACACGTTTTCGTGCGGTATAATGTTGCTCGTAAACCTCAAGCCCTCTCAAGAAGGAACATTCAAAGTCATCAGCAGTGAATGATAAAATTCCGTCACCAACTAAGAATGATGTCACGATACAGTAAGTGTTTTATACTGACAAAGATTTGCTGTTCTCCAAATCATCAAGGCTAGGAGACTACTCTGAACCCAACACCGAACCACAATCACACACTTGCCATCATCCTGTCCTTGTGTTTCTATGGCTATGAAGATTACAAACAAAACATATGGTCTTGTTTGAAAAGTATTTAGACGGCGAGTTTAATCAGAATGTAAAAACTTCATTCCTAAATTTTTTAATCTGGAAAATCAGCTCAGTCGATAAAGAAATTTCAAAGCACGGCAAAAATGTGTAAAATTAAACTTATTCTCTAGTTGAATTGGAGAAACGGAATAATACGGGCTGGTGAAAGCCTTCTGAATCGTAGTCGGACGTTTGTCTTCCTTCGATGAAAGTAAACGTGAGCATGAAGACATGGAACATTTGTAGGGTGTTCAAATTAATTAAGGTTGCTAGGGTTGCAGAAGAAACCAGAAGATATAGCATAGAAAGACTGGGAATCTATGAGAGCATGTGGAATAAAAGTGGACTCTCCGAGTCGCTAATTTGGGAGTGAATTATCTGCTCCAGTCTCCGAGACGACAGACATGAGCATATTCAGTGGGTGGATTTTATGGCGTCAGTAGCAAAACCAAAGACTCATATTTAGCAGGAATCAATTTCCTCCAGGATAATGAGAGCAAGATACAACTCAAAAGGAAGGAAGGTAGCACTCATCCAATGCTGAGCGCCTATAAACAAAAAAGAACAAGAGAAGAAGTGAGCTTTCTATAGAAAACTGAAAACAGGAATGGATAATATCTCTAATCTCGTCATCAAAATCCAGATAACTGATACAAATGACAAACTTGCACCAGACGGTACACGTTGAGTCATGGGAGGTTCATGGCGAAAAAAGAGAGGATGGAAGACACTTGACAAGATCTTGTGCATGTGTACGAAATACTTCTAGAAAACGACCCATAGAATTTGCGTGTATCCCCAACTGAGTACTCTAAACCGTTTCGCTCCGAACCTCATTCATGATTGATGCTCACATTCTTTCTGTATGGAATACAACCTCAATGCAAAACTCTCCTCACTTGACGATCTGTCGATTGATGAAGGGAAAGAATCCGGAAACTGTATAACGACAAATAGGGAATAACGGGCAGAGAAACTCCAGGGTGCCGCGAAACCAGTCGATGTCTCTAAGAAACTGCGAATGAAACCAAAGAATTTCGCTTTCAACCTCCTAAATTCGCCGCTGTCTAGGAGACAACTTCAGGCTCTGTCACTTAACACCAAGTTTCGTCATCAAAAGTCTAATACACAATCTCTTCATAAAGAAGTAGAATTTGAGAGTCTCGTCAGTTAAACAAGAGACTCACCTACAGTCGCTGACGAAGAACTGCCACACTTAAAATCGACTTGTTTGCAATACTGCCAAAAATCCAATAATTCGAATTTCCCAGACGTCTGACTCAGCGACACATCGTAGAAATGATGGTGTAAGCGCAATATCGCTTGAAATTAAGTCACGCGTAGATAAAGGCTATCCCGGTCCAGAACAAACAAGAAGCCGGTCACTGTTTCTACGGTACTATTAATAAACAAATCAATAATTATATATACAACAAACCTTGACGGTTTCAAGAGTACAAAGCACAACGCTTAACAGGAAACAAGGTACCGCTATCAGAGCGGAATTACGTTAAAGCCGAAATTGTGAACTAGCCGAAACCTGACACGACCGTTCAGATAAGCAGTCAGTAGAAGAATGAACTCAAGTAAGGCAAGGCATAAAACAGAGAGTGTTTAAGAGGGATAGACCGAGCATAGGCACAAAGATAGAATTTAATTGGTTACCTAACCAGGTAGGAAAGTACAGATGAAAATCAATAAATAAGATAAACTCGACAGAATAGTACAAAGTTAGACATGGGTCAGCAAAAATAACAGTTCACAAAATACTCTGATTCGGCCATGAGTTCAACTGTCTGACTGAACGGAACGAGGTAAAAACACATACACACAGTTCATTAAACAAGAGGGGATAGACACGTTAGGCATGGATAATTGGGTCGCAACAACGCTAGGCTGATCCGGGACAGGTTGACTTGATTCAAGGATGGGAATAGAATTGATCTTACACCGGCCCCCAAAATCAGACTAGGATATAATGAATCATGTTACACAAAATAACCCTCGTGACCGGCTCTCTTACAAATGACTTCCCTCTAGTAGGCATATCTTACGTATATCGCGCTTCACCTCGCCGTTTCTTGTTCTTATTTAACCGTTCTGACAAGTCCGTCCGCGGATTGCTCGCATCCCGAAATAACTCCTCGCGGCCAACGCCTAGCCAACCATCTTGCCACCACAGAAATCGTAATGCTCCTCGATCGTCTACTGGCATCTTCACTTGTATAAACATATCAGCTATGTCCGCGACTACAGCAATAGGCTTTTCTCGAAAGCGCAACAAAACACCAACGAGCTCGGCAATCGTATCAGGTCCTTGATATAGCTTATCGTTCAAAGAATAACCTCTAAAGGTTGCGGTGCAATCTATAACTATTCTCAGTTTATCTGGCTTTTTCGGCTTCATAACGGGATGATGTGGAAGATACCACCTCGAACGATAGTTCGCTGCTAGCTGCTCTGGAGGTACTGGAAGGGCATAACCATTTTTTAACATCGTATTTATCCCATCCACATATCGTGCTAAAAGGTTCTTGTCACGTGATAACCTCTGTTTCAAATTGAGTAACGGCTTTATGACGACTACATAATTATTGTCCGCAACATTTGTTGGATCTTCCTATGGCAAGGGAATGATGTAATGCGCCTTTTCTTAAACGGTGCTTTGAGTAACAAACTCGATTGCCTTACGATCTTCAATAGAAATTGAGTCTTCGTTTTCTTCAGTATCCTTAAGCTCAGCTTCATATAGCATTCTGATGTCGTCTTTGATACTATCTTCGCTGATTCGAGCGTAGTTGACAGTACTCCTTTTCGTATTTACATAAACGTTCCGTTCGTCGTCCGCGGCTAACTTCACATGCAGCTCGGCCATTTCGACATCATGTCAGGCCTTTAGCAACTTTTTCTCTAACTCTAACTCCTGTCGAAGCTGTTTCTCTTTTAGCTGCGCCTTTAGTAGCGACGACCTAGCACTAGTTACTCGCGATAATGATGATTTCGAACTACTGACATGAGAGCCGGGGCACAAAAGATTACCAACATGATCATTTATACGAACGGGGACTTGCCGACTCTCCGACTGCTGCTCCGACATTTGCTTCCCTGATCTGGTGTCCATTGTTCCAAAGAAAATGTATTTTCAACAACGTTGCGTGCTGCCAATTCCCCACAGTCTCTTCTGGATGAACGTTCAGTACTGACCAGTTCAGTACACGGCCTTTTCTGTTTGACGTTAAGTACTAGCCAGTTCAGTACGGCCTTTTCTTCAATGACACTGCCTCTTTCGTTAAGTACTGATCAGTTCAGTACGGTCTCCTCTGTAACGTTAAGTGCTGTAAGCGCAATATCGTTTGAAATTAAGTCACGCGTAGATAAAGGCTATCCCGGTCCAGAACAAACAAGAAGCCGGTCACTGTTTCTACGGTACTATTAATAAACAAATCAATAATTATATATACAACAAACCTTGACGGTTTCAAGAGTACAAAGCACAACGTCATCAAAAGTCTAATACACAATCTCTTCATACAGAAGTAGAATTTGAGAGTCTCGTCAGTTAAACAAGAGACTCACCTACAGTCGCTGACGAAGAACTGCCACACTTAAAATCGACTTGTTTGCAATACTGCCAAAAATCCAATAATTCGAATTTCCCAGACGTCTGACTCAGCGACACATCGTAGAAATGATGGTGTAAGCGCAATATCGCTTGAAATTAAGTCACGCGTAGATAAAGGCTATCCCGGTCCAGAACAAACAAGAAGCCGGTCACTGTTTCTACGGTACTATTAATAAACAAATCAATAATTATATATACAACAAACCTTGACGGTTTCAAGAGTACAAAGCACAACGCTTAACAGGAAACAAGGTACCGCTATCAGAGCGGAATTACGTTAAAGCCGAAATTGTGAACTAGCCGAAACCTGACACGACCGTTCAGATAAGCAGTCAGTAGAAGAATGAACTCAAGTAAGGCAAGGCATAAAACAGAGAGTGTTTAAGAGGGATAGACCGAGCATAGGCACAAAGATAGAATTTAATTGGTTACCTAACCAGGTAGGAAAGTACAGATGAAAATCAATAAATAAGATAAACTCGACAGAATAGTACAAAGTTAGACATGGGTCAGCAAAAATAACAGTTCACAAAATACTCTGATTCGGCCATGAGTTCAACTGTCTGACTGAACGGAACGAGGTAAAAACACATACACACAGTTCATTAAACAAGAGGGGATAGACACGTTAGGCATGGATAATTGGGTCGCAACAACGCTAGGCTGATCCGGGACAGGTTGACTTGATTCAAGGATGGGAATAGAATTGATCTTACACCGGCCCCCAAAATCAGACTAGGATTTTATGAATCATGTTACACAAAATAACCCTCGTGACCGGCTCTCTTACAAATGACTTCCCTCTAGTAGGCATATCTTACGTATATCGCGCTTCACCTCGCCGTTTCTTGTTCTTATTTAACCGTTCTGACAAGTCCGTCCGCGGATTGCTCGCATCCCGAAATAACTCCTCGCGGCCAACGCCTAGCCAACCATCTTGCCACCACAGAAATCGTAATGCTCCTCGATCGTCTACTGGCATCTTCACTTGTATAAACATATCAGCTATGTCCGCGACTACAGCAATAGGCTTTTCTCGAAAGCGCAACAAAACACCAACGAGCTCGGCAATCGTATCAGGTCCTTGATATAGCTTATCGTTCAAAGAATAACCTCTAAAGGTTGCGGTGCAATCTATAACTATTCTCAGTTTATCTGGCTTTTTCGGCTTCATAACGGGATGATGTGGAAGATACCACCTCGAACGATAGTTCGCTGCTAGCTGCTCTGGAGGTACTGGAAGGGCATAACCATTTTTTAACATCGTATTTATCCCATCCACATATCGTGCTAAAAGGTTCTTGTCACGTGATAACCTCTGTTTCAGATTGAGTAACGGCTTTATGACGACTACATAATTATTGTCCGCAACATTTGTTGGATCTTCCTATGGCAAGGGAATGATGTAATGCGCCTTTTCTTAAACGGTGCTTTGAGTAACAAACTCGATTGCCTTACGATCTTCAATAGAAATTGAGTCTTCGTTTTCTTCAGTATCCTTAAGCTCAGCTTCATATAGCATTCTGATGTCGTCTTTGATACTATCTTCGCTGATTCGAGCGTAGTTGACAGTACTCCTTTTCGTATTTACATAAACGTTCCGTTCGTCGTCCGCGGCTAACTTCACATGCAGCTCGGCCATTTCGACATCATGTCAGGCCTTTAGCAACTTTTTCTCTAACTCTAACTCCTGTCGAAGCTGTTTCTCTTTTAGCTGCGCCTTTAGTAGCGACGACCTAGCACTAGTTACTCGCGATAATGATGATTTCGAACTACTGACATGAGAGCCGGGGCACAAAAGATTACCAACATGATCATTTATACGAACGGGGACTTGCCGACTCTCCGACTGCTGCTCCGACATTTGCTTCCCTGATCTGGTGTCCATTGTTCCAAAGAAAATGTATTTTCAACAACGTTGCGTGCTGCCAATTCCCCACAGTCTCTTCTGGATGAACGTTCAGTACTGACCAGTTCAGTACACGGCCTTTTCTGTTTGACGTTAAGTACTAGCCAGTTCAGTACGGCCTTTTCTTCAATGACACTGCCTCTTTCGTTAAGTACTGATCAGTTCAGTACGGTCTCCTCTGTAACGTTAAGTACTGTAAGCGCAATATCGTTTGAAATTAAGTCACGCGTAGATAAAGGCTATCCCGGTCCAGAACAAACAAGAAGCCGGTCACTGTTTCTACGGTACTATTAATAAACAAATCAATAATTATATATACAACAAACCTTGACGGTTTCAAGAGTACAAAGCACAACGTCATCAAAAGTCTAATACACAATCTCTTCATACAGAAGTAGAATTTGAGAGTCTCGTCAGTTAAACAAGAGACTCACCTACAGTCGCTGACGAAGAACTGCCACACTTAAAATCGACTTGTTTGCAATACTGCCAAAAATCCAATAATTCGAATTTCCCAGATGTCTGACTCAGCGACACATCGTAGAAATGATGGTGTAAGCGCAATATCGCTTGAAATTAAGTCACGCGTAGATAAAGGCTATCCCGGTCCAGAACAAACAAGAAGCCGGTCACTGTTTCTACGGTACTATTAATAAACAAATCAATAATTATATATACAACAAACCTTGACGGTTTCAAGAGTACAAAGCACAACGCTTAACAGGAAACAAGGTACCGCTATCAGAGCGGAATTACGTTAAAGCCGAAATTGTGAACTAGCCGAAACCTGACACGACCGTTCAGATAAGCAGTCAGTAGAAGAATGAACTCAAGTAAGGCAAGGCATAAAACAGAGAGTGTTTAAGAGGGACAGACCGAGCATAGGCACAAAGATAGAATTTAATTGGTTACCTAACCAGGTAGGAAAGTACAGATGAAAATCAATAAATAAGATAAACTCGACAGAATAGTACAAAGTTAGACATGGGTCAGCAAAAATAACAGTTCACAAAATACTCTGATTCGGCCATGAGTTCAACTGTCTGACTGAACGGAACGAGGTAAAAACACATACACACAGTTCATTAAACAAGAGGGGATAGACACGTTAGGCATGGATAATTGGGTCGCAACAACGCTAGGCTGATCCGGGACAGGTTGACTTGATTCAAGGATGGGAATAGAATTGATCTTACACCGGCCCCCAAAATCAGACTAGGATTTTATGAATCATGTTACACAAAATAACCCTCGTGACCGGCTCTCTTACAAATGACTTCCCTCTAGTAGGCATATCTTACGTATATCGCGCTTCACCTCGCCGTTTCTTGTTCTTATTTAACCGTTCTGACAAGTCCGTCCGCGGATTGCTCGCATCCCGAAATAACTCCTCGCGGCCAACGCCTAGCCAACCATCTTGCCACCACAGAAATCGTAATGCTCCTCGATCGTCTACTGGCATCTTCACTTGTATAAACATATCAGCTATGTCCGCGACTACAGCAATAGGCTTTTCTCGAAAGCGCAACAAAACACCAACGAGCTCGGCAATCGTATCAGGTCCTTGATATAGCTTATCGTTCAAAGAATAACCTCTAAAGGTTGCGGTGCAATCTATAACTATTCTCAGTTTATCTGGCTTTTTCGGCTTCATAACGGGATGATGTGGAAGATACCACCTCGAACGATAGTTCGCTGCTAGCTGCTCTGGAGGTACTGGAAGGGCATAACCATTTTTTAACATCGTATTTATCCCATCCACATATCGTGCTAAAAGGTTCTTGTCACGTGATAACCTCTGTTTCAGATTGAGTAACGGCTTTATGACGACTACATAATTATTGTCCGCAACATTTGTTGGATCTTCCTATGGCAAGGGAATGATGTAATGCGCCTTTTCTTAAACGGTGCTTTGAGTAACAAACTCGATTGCCTTACGATCTTCAATAGAAATTGAGTCTTCGTTTTCTTCAGTATCCTTAAGCTCAGCTTCATATAGCATTCTGATGTCGTCTTTGATACTATCTTCGCTGATTCGAGCGTAGTTGACAGTACTCCTTTTCGTATTTACATAAACGTTCCGTTCGTCGTCCGCGGCTAACTTCACATGCAGCTCGGCCATTTCGACATCATGTCAGGCCTTTAGCAACTTTTTCTCTAACTCTAACTCCTGTCGAAGCTGTTTCTCTTTTAGCTGCGCCTTTAGTAGCGACGACCTAGCACTAGTTACTCGCGATAATGATGATTTCGAACTACTGACATGAGAGCCGGGGCACAAAAGATTACCAACATGATCATTTATACGAACGGGGACTTGCCGACTCTCCGACTGCTGCTCCGACATTTGCTTCCCTGATCTGGTGTCCATTGTTCCAAAGAAAATGTATTTTCAACAACGTTGCGTGCTGCCAATTCCCCACAGTCTCTTCTGGATGAACGTTCAGTACTGACCAGTTCAGTACACGGCCTTTTCTGTTTGACGTTAAGTACTAGCCAGTTCAGTACGGCCTTTTCTTCAATGACACTGCCTCTTTCGTTAAGTACTGATCAGTTCAGTACGGTCTCCTCTGTAACGTTAAGTACTGTAAGCGCAATATCGTTTGAAATTAAGTCACGCGTAGATAAAGGCTATCCCGGTCCAGAACAAACAAGAAGCCGGTCACTGTTTCTACGGTACTATTAATAAACAAATCAATAATTATATATACAACAAACCTTGACGGTTTCAAGAGTACAAAGCACAACGTCATCAAAAGTCTAATACACAATCTCTTCATACAGAAGTAGAATTTGAGAGTCTCGTCAGTTAAACAAGAGACTCACCTACAGTCGCTGACGAAGAACTGCCACACTTAAAATCGACTTGTTTGCAATACTGCCAAAAATCCAATAATTCGAATTTCCCAGACGTCTGACTCAGCGACACATCGGAGAAATAAAGGAATCTATCAACAATGTAGACTTGATCACTCGTCGTCTGGACAAGAGTGGTGGGTTGTATTAATGATCAAATCAGGTTATGTCTCCAGTGTTCTAATAATTATAAATGAAGACACCAAGTTCCCAAGGCTAGTTGGAGAGGTAGAGAACATCACCCTTGTAGAAAAGCAGCTGGCGAAATTCGCTTAGGAATGAGACTGTCGAAAGAATTTGTTCCTGTAGATCGACGAAGTCACGCCTTTGTGGTTTTCTGAAGATTCACGGAAAAGCGTTACTCATGCACCCAGTTTTAGATATGCGTAGATCACCTTACCAGTGTGTAACCGAGTGGTCAGCGGAAACTTTTGAACCCACTAGAAAGATGATGGTGTACAACTGAGGTCAACGTGTCTGACAAGGTCATGTCTTCGTTGGTTGCCATCTCTTCACTCAAAAGCGTCTCTCGGACAGAAGGATTATGCTGTTGATTCAAACAATTGAAGTGTTGGAATGCTCACTTAAGATGTTCAGGAATTGTCACTCAGATGCACGCTCAGCGTCATTATTTCTGTTTAGTAGTGAAATGTATTGACAGGATGGAGTAGCTATGGGGTCCTCACTTAGTCCACTACTTGCTGATTTTATCATGACACAATGAGAGTTGAGCACTCAACAAGCAGATATAAGTTGACTTAAAGTCTAAAAGCGTTATATGGATGTCATTTTCAACACTTCCCATGAAAATGTTGTTATAAATGAAAGCCATGAAGTATTCAATTACTCGAGTCGATCAAATGGTCTAATTCTGGTATTTGATTCAGTAGTAGAGCTATGCTTAGATGTTCAGCACTCGAGGAGTAGTGATGTGTCCATCGTGAAAGCATTTCACCACAAACCAAAATGGATTTGTCGGCTGGACTACTTCCACAACTTTGCCTAATGAGTTCAAGAAGAATACTTATCAAATCCCTCCTCACAAAAGTCAGTCGCGTTCACACGGAAAACACACTGTATGAAGAAATGGAGGTTTTCCGTAATACGAACTCAGAGTGATTATCCATCAGTATTCGCCGACAAACCTGTGAGATGTGAGATGGCTAATCCACGAGCGACAGAAACGCCGAGGAAGAAGTTGGTAGTAGATCTGAAATTCGAATGCCACAAAACAGCCGAAATCCCTGGTATCAGATTATCGAGAGCGGTTCGGAAAACATTCTTCGCAGAGACTTTAAGTAGTGCCTTCTCCATTCACTCTCATCCTATTCCACTGTTGACAACACCTCTGCTCATATAGTAATCCGTTCGCTCCTGTGATGCAAATTACATAGGTTCTATCAGTGAGATAATGTCTGGACGTGCGCGAGAGCATTTCCCACCATTGTGGTCCAAAGGAGAAACTAGGATAACCAATCGCCTAATCCTTTAGCATCCTGTTCTTACAAGTCATTACTCATCAACACAGACGTTTTACAAATGTGATATATAAGGTAAGCTGAAGTTGTTTGAGAGGTTTCCGATCACGTCTTCTGTTCTCATCAGAGGCTCTTGCTGCACACAAACAAAACACAGAACTACGTAAAGAGAAGCAGCCTATTAAATACCTTTCACTACCATGGCCTCACACGTTCTTTAACTCGTACAACAACTTGCTACGGAATCCATGTTCATTGGGTTCAGTTCCCGTTCGCCCTATTGATTTTCCCCCAAACTCCTAACTTCAAAATACGTATAATAAATATCCAGAACCTCCTACTCTTTCGATAAATATTTCTGTTCCGATCCATTGTAAAGTTTCAGTTTCTGGCGGTAACCATTTCTGAGCAGCGGTCATCATTTATGGCTTTTGGAATATGTTTTGTATTATTTTGCTTGGTAAGTAAATTCATGTGTACTGTTAACAACTGTGAGTAATACGTATACTGGCTGCACCACTCATGATCATATAATTTAATGCATGACATTCAGTCAACTACTACGTTTATGAGTGATGTCATATAGACGCGCGAAGAACTGTTATCTAGTAATGATTTACTCACTCACACATCTAGGATTTTCTATCCCAATTATTCCGTCTTGCAACTAGCAATTATCCACTATCTGATAAGGGGTCATTCAGATATGAAATCCGGAGCTGTGCACACCGAAGAAAATTATCCAGTCACTTCTACTACCACGCTCTCAACCTTGTTGTTTTCTACCGACTCGGAGTTTGTTTGTTCTTCAAGTCTGTGTAACTCTCACATGCCTTTTGAACTCGTATGCAATATCACGTTTACTTTCTTTCCTGTGTGCATCACCATCGAGACTCACTTATTGAATTATATTTATCTCACTACGTGGTTGCAATGCCATTATTCAACCATTATTCTGACAACTCATCATTTGTGTTGCTATCCGCTTTCCTGAAACAGTTGTATCGAAATTCGACTGTGCAATTAAGGAAACAAACTCTCCGAACAGAGCCTCTTCGCTGAACTACGTGATCAGTTCCTTTGGACTGTATAACGCCAACGCATTAAAATATATTATCACAGAAGGTCGTTTGATTGAAAAGGAAAGATAGTCTCAGATGTCTGGAGCTAACTGAACCTGTCAGGCGGCGACAGAAAAACATATCAGTAATCGCAGAGGTAAATCGCATTCTACCTATGATACGAACCTGCATTCCTCATTGTCATGATGGTTTTTGATCATTGTTGGAATATACATCACTGATGAGAATTCCTAAGTGGCGTCCACCATATTGACTGACTCCCTTCTTATAACGTACTTCACTCTACATTCACCATTTTGAAGAACCCAATCGATTCGATTTTCGAAGTTGTGCTAACTGAATGCATAATTTGTCAATGCGTTGATCACTTCCACAAAGTGATGCCAATGTTCAGCATATTCCGAGAAATCAAACGGAGTAGGCGAGACAGAGTTACCCCCCTCTTCACTCATCTTCTTGCCTACCTTTGTGTGCTATTTGGAACGTGGCAACTCGAACTGCTGCACTTCCTGTGCCGAGTTCTATGTTGAAACCAGACAGACAGAGGCGTATGATTGGGACATCCAGTATTCTATTACAACTAAATTATTCGATGTCGTACTGAGAGACAGTGCAGAGTTATCTCGATTATAGCAGTCGTGATAACAATTAACAAACAGTTTTCAATGGGTGTTCTTTAAGTAGAAGTCGTCAATGAGAGAAAGTGATGATCACACGTGGTTGTGAGGCTGTGTGGAATGAAATCTAAATATGTTTTGACAAGTGATACGAATTCAATAAATGTTTGAATTTGAATCTGTGGTTCGAATCAAGCTTTATTTGAGTAATAAAAGTGGATGCTATCCACAGTGAAGAAAATGAAATTATCTATTTATTTACTGAAAAGACGTATAATACATAATTGGAATATTCATAAATACTATATAGACATAAGGCTCAGCTGGGTTTCTTTTCTCAATATTCTTCATAGCTTTCTGAAGCTTCGTTCGAACCTGTAAATTGAAAGAATATATTTCAACGTTAGCGATAACGATAAAAGTAGACGGTAACTCTTGCCTTCATGTTCACAGTGGAGCCAGACATCCTGACATTTATATTTGTGAGACTTAGTAAATGTGTTGAGGATACATTAAACTATGAACATATCAAATGCAAATCTACCACACAGTGCTCTCAAGCTGTGTTCCCTTCCTAAATCAATATCTCGTGACCCCACGTCATAGGAATGTCTGTAAAGCTGATGCAAGTAATCCGCCACCATTTATATCTGTGGGACGATAGCTGCATATCAAACTGGTTAATACGATTATCTGAGTCCACTTATCCTAAATTATTTTAACAGCATATCGGTATGCTTTATGCCATCAGTCGTGATACAATACCACAGACTTATATAAGCACATCACGCTTTAAAACAAATGTAGCAATAATTCTTTGTATTGCTCTCAAGTCTGAGTAATTCTGTAAAAACAGAGGGCAAGACACGGAAGAAAAAGTATGTTTTTGATCAATCGAACCGCTGTTTATATATCTTTGGTTGATATTCGTTAATCAAATACTGAGAGTGTGATTTTGGTTCACATCAAGCGACAAGGAATAGTATGTTGAAATACACATGGTATTATGTTGTTATACCGAATTGAACTGTGGGAAAACGTGAGAATAACACTCCGTTTGCACACATTTTCTGTACAACACTTACACAACTCTAGTGTATGAAAATGGTGAATTTGCGAAATTTTCGCGAAGGTCTGGAATGATAAGTTCAGCAGTGCCTTTGTAATTCCTATACCTGATTACTGATATAATCGCTTTTAATTTTATCCTTTGGTCTTACTAGCGGAATTATTCACTTAAAGCTTCGTCGGCTGTCTTGGTATTTTTTTCAAATAAGGTGGATTCAGTCTCTCCTCATGTTGTCAATCTTTTCACTAAGCCATCGTTTCTTTCACCATCCTGCTTTCTACTATTAACTTCCAAGTGTGCATAAATATCCACTGCTTGTCTTGCATTTTCATTCCTCCCATAAGTGTTGTACACGTTTCCTTGAACTTCAACTCCAGAGAGAGAGTTCTAATATTCTACCACGCAGATTCTACCAGTGATGCCACGTAGTGTCTGCAGCTTTCCCCTAATATCTGCGATGAATGTGTCTTTTGTAATTTCGACCTTCGGTTTCGTAGTGTTGAACTTGAATTACAGTGGTTTGTCTCCAGTTATTTTGAAAGATTTCTGCCTGACGTAGTAGGTTCCTTAAACTGGACGATGGTCTGGACCCACATCTGCTCCTTTCATCGACTTTGTGTCTGGCGGGCTGCATCTTTATTTACTTGAGCAGCATTGAGACTAAATCTATATGGTTTGTTGGGTGTCCTTCAGGTGAAATCCATGTTGTTCTGTGTATATCCTTTTGTTTGTGCACGCTGCCTCCGATCATAAAATCATTGAAGGAGCAGAAGTCTGAATACAATTCTACCCTGTCGTTTATTCTGCTGAGAGCCTCTTGACCCATGATGAATTCGCCTCCCGCGTTGTTCACCCCTAGGTTGCCTTGCATTCGCATCGTCCATATCGATTCTGATGTGTCCTTTTGGGATGTTGTCCATAATTGTTTGCAGTTGTCAGTAGAAATCTTCCCTCTTCTTTTGACCCGTGTTGTTCTAGCATTGTGCGTAACATTGGATGAATGTGACCCTCCTCACTTTTGAGTTGAATCTTGGTGTCATAATCCTGCAGAAGGAGACTGGTTCCAACTGTATAAGAACTTTGGCTGCTGTTTGTGGCATCACAATAGCCATTTGGAGACTCAGTTAGCTTGCGGTTGTCGTTTGAGTGAGCCGAGTGTACTGCTGACTCTTAGGCAGATGATAATTTTGACAATTCACATTCATTTCCCCTCCTTCGGCAGATTCCGAGTGCTTCCTTTCCACATTTCGTTTCTTTGGCTCCCTAGGCAGTCTTACCAGCTTCGTACATTGCACAAACATTACACCTCGCGATTCCTAATCTTGCTTTCACCGAAAGAAGACATATCGCGTGTAATTTCTGTAGCAGTCTGATTGATTTTTTGTGGTGGGGTATCAAGTCCCACGCTCACTCTCCCTCTTTTCCCGGCCTGCACACCGGCTAAAAACTAGCATGCTAATAAACTAGGCGAGTTAAATTGCACAGTATTATCAGTTAATTCCTGATGGTTGGTTACATTTGATGATAAGCTATAAAATTGGTCGAAAATTAGTACAAAACCAATCTTATCATTATTATGTGCGAACAACCACGACAAATGTAACCGTGTGCTGCTGATCGACTAAGGTTAAAATGAGTAGTTGTATACCACTAACATCAACCGGTAGTGCTCCGTAGACAGAAACATTTGAACTAAACACTGCAACATCACGTTGTTTGTTTGGATCCCATATAATCAGCGGTGTTCAAGTATTTATCAATTATACTCTGTTTCTCGTTAAATACGGTGATACAGTTTATTCTGTCACCAATGTAATACAACAGCATGGCATCACGCTTAACCAGATGATTATTGATTGGATCGTTGA
The DNA here is from genome assembly GCA_944472135.2 of Trichobilharzia regenti. NCBI lineage: Eukaryota > Metazoa > Platyhelminthes > Trematoda > Strigeidida > Schistosomatidae > Trichobilharzia > Trichobilharzia regenti. Next base: position 31,789,193 of record OX235264.1, on the reverse strand, counting down.
GGTATGGAGTCAGCATCTTATCGATATATGATGAAATGTTTCTCTTCGCAACTGCCATATCGCGAAGCCTGACAATGAAATTCGACTAGCGTTAGTGGTAGGGTGATGGAATCAATTACTTCTGCCTGACAAACCTGTACATATCTAAATTATTCTGAGGTAGGTTTCCATGGTGGATGAGGTACTGAATACACATATTCTGGGCAATGATTCATTTGTTTGATTTTCCTCCGTATTCGCTCGTTCTATTTCACTAATCGTGGATTGTACTGATGTACTCATCGTTTATAACAAGAATAATCATTGTATTTCTGGCAAATATTCAACATACGTGTTTCTATGAACACTCGGTTAGTGAAATTATAGGAGGGCGATCAGTTCTTTGAGGCATACTGTTGACATGAACTGAATTCCTTCCGAATGTTTTCATATACTGAGTGGCTTATAGAATGACATGTAGAAAATATATGTACTTCTTATATATGATTTGACCTACCTGACGAGCTGCCATTGTCTGGCTTCATGAGATCGGCGAATAAATCCTTGTTCTTCAACTGGCTGCTAACGAAGTCGAGCATTTCCTTGTCCGACACCTTTTTGTTGCCCAACTTGACTACCCATGTAGTTTCCACGATCTCGTCATCATCTACACGACAGATAAAGTGATAAGACACGATACTTAGGTTAGTCTTGTGTTAGTGTTATTTTACTTGTCTCAGGGAAAATTCAGCTAGAGCTTCCACTGAAATCGCAGTTCGACATTGATTCTATTGAAATCGTTACTTCAGTAGGTCGTAATTTGAGCTTCACACTTCATGAAACTTTTATCTTGACTGGTTTGTTGAGATTATAGTCCTGAACCGAGACACGAAATTGACATAAGAGTTTTCAAATATACACCACAACCACAGTATATTATGCATTTGAATCTTAGTTATAGTACTTGTTATTTTTGTGCAACCACAAAAGGCCATCAATCAGTAGTATGTTTCTATATATTCATTTCAGGAGAGCATGGGACTTCTGCTGATTTAAGTGTTTGGAAACCATTCTCAGGAACCACTTTGAAAGTAACAATAAAGTTAAATGTGAAACACGAAAATATGATCAATTTGCTTACAATAGTCGTCTTTTGAGTCATCTGGTTTCTTTTGACTGTACAGAACAGTCTTCTTCATAAGTGGATTGATGTCTTTATCGTAATCATCATCATCATCCTCATCATCACCATCATCCTCATCATAACCATCATCCTCATCATCATCGTACTCGCCACCCGTTTCGGTAGTATCACCTGTCAATCAAATAGAAAAAAATGAATTAGACTTGGAAGCTAAGATTAGGAGACAAATGAGATCATGAAAAGAAAATATCCCAATCAAGTTTAAATGTTGATGAAATTTATGGGTATTTTGGGCAGATAATATTTTAAAACCTTTGAGAAAACTATGGGAAAAATCGCATCAAAATTTCTCATATTACCCAAATATCTCTAAACTAATCGTAATTGTTTCAAACTTTTCCATTAGGAAAAAATGAGAACAGGGTGAGAAAGAAAAGACTCAAATATGAATGTGAAAAAATTGAAAGGAAACTAGCTGAGTTGTACAATAGGCAATAGAATCAAGTAAGTACACAGCGGGAAGACTTATCCAGTGCTCAGATATTCAAAGAGGAAAGCGTTTTGAAGTAGAGCAAGAGCATGGATGGCAGCTAGAAATGAAAAAAGGAAAGGGAACTATAAAGTATAAAAAAAGGTTCTACGAATCCGGGAAAGATAAGAATATAAAACATTTTCGAAAATGAAAAAATTGCGACAATAATTACTATGAAAAATAAGAGAGATTAAATGAAAATCAGTCAAAGAGAAAGACAAAGGATATCCAGAAAACCTGGAGTGAGTGGAAGAATATCAATGAAAAATACCGATTAGAGCGAACACTCACACATACACTAACTGAATCTGTCAAGCAGTCATTCAGTTAATCGGTCAGTCACTCAGTCAGTCAGTTATTCAGTCCGTCAGTCACTCAGTCAGCCAGTTATTCAGTCCGTCAGTCAGTCTGTCTGCCTCTCAGTCAATGTCCACGCTGATTCACTCACCGACAATACACCCACCAACCAATGTCCAAATACACCATGCATCACTTCACTCAGACAATCCGAAAACAATCCACCTATCAGCTCATCACACTCGTGTCCATACAACTCACCTCAATCCCATCCCATTCGACACGCCCACACATACACCTCGCCACACTCATTTCACTCACCCCATTCACCATCGAGTAGTGCTTCTCTTCCATCCTCTCCTCCATCCACAATCAATCACATCCAAACACTCTGCATTCCCATCACTCGAACACACACTCACAATCACAGACACACACTCAGCCAGTCACTAACGAACTAATTCACTAACTCACTCGCTCACTCACAAATCCAATGCAATTCAACTGCACACACAATCACACACGGAATGTCTGGCTGAGAGACACATCACAATTCATCGCCAACACCACAGATATATATGGTCAGGACCATCTTCAACACAGCCACCTCCACCAACACCACCAAAATCAACAACAACAACAACAACAACAACAACAACAACAACGACAACCGCACCACCAACAACATCCTCGATTCTCTGTCATTCACTCAAACACGCCTGGTCATTCATGCAGTCATCATGTGGTGGTGGCCGAACAAAGCGACATGAGGCGAATCAAGGAGACAGACAGCGTGAGGCGCGATCAGAAAATGCTGGCTGTGTCAGTGGAATGAGGTGAATGACACATACTTACCGATTTTTGTGTGTCCGCCTATTCGCCTCCTTGGTCGTCGTTGTTTACCGATAACCTTTCCCTTCTTGTCTGTCACGTCGACTACTTCTTCTTGTTCTTGTGACGGTGTCGTCGCTCCACCTGCAAGAGAGAAGGAGGAGGGGCAGAAGACAGTGTCAGTCTCTCAGACAATCGGGAAGTAACTCACTCACTCACTCACTGAATCTGTCAAGCAGTCATTCAGTTAATCAGTCAGTCAGACAGTCAGTCAGTTATTCAGTCCGTCAGTCAGTCTGTCTGCCTCTCAGTCAATGTCCACGCTGATTCACTCACCGACAATACACCCACCAACCAATGTCCAAATACACCATGCATCACTTCACTCAGACAATCCGAAAACAATCCACCTATCAGCTCATCACACTCGTGTCCATACAACTCACCTCAATCCCATCCCATTCGACACGCCCACACATACACCTCGCCACACTCATTTCACTCACCCCATTCACCATCGAGTAGTGCTTCTCTTCCATCCTCTCCTCCATCCACAATCAATCACATCCAAACACTCTGCATTCCCATCACTCGAACACACACTCACAATCACAGACACACACTCAGCCACTCACTAACGAACTAATTCACTAACTCACTCGCTCACTCACAAATCCAATGCAATTCAACTGCACACACAATCACACACGGAATGTCTGGCTGAGAGACACATCACAATTCATCGCCAACACCACAGATATATATGGTCAGGACCATCTTCAACACAGCCACCTCCACCAACACCACCAAAATCAACAACAACAACAACAACAACAACAACGACAACCGCACCACCAACAACATCCTCGATTCTCTGTCATTCACTCAAACACGCCTGGTCATTCATGCAGTCATCATGTGGTGGTGGCCGAACAAAGCGACATGAGGCGAATCAAGGAGACAGACAGCGTGAGGCGCGATCAGAAAATGCTGGCTGTGTCAGTGGAATGAGGTGAATGACACATACTTACCGATTTTTGTGTGTCCGCCTATTCGCCTCCTTGGTCGTCGTTGTTTACCGATAACCTTTCCCTTCTTGTCTGTCACGTCGACTACTTCTTCTTGTTCTTGTGACGGTGTCGTCGCTCCACCTGCAAGAGAGAAGGAGGAGGGGCAGAAGACAGTGTCAGTCTCTCAGACAATCGGGAAGTAACTCACTCACTCACTCACTGAATCTGTCAAGCAGTCATTCAGTTAATCAGTCAGTCAGACAGTCAGTCAGTTATTCAGTCCGTCAGTCACTCAGTCAGTCAGTTATTCAGTCCGTCAGTCAGTCTGTCTGCCTCTCAGTCAATGTCCACGCTGATTCACTCACCGACAATACACCCACCAACCAATGTCCAAATACACCATGCATCACTTCACTCAGACAATCCGAAAACAATCCACCTATCAGCTCATCACACTCGTGTCCATACAACTCACCTCAATCCCATCCCATTCGACACGCCCACACATACACCTCGCCACACTCATTTCACTCACCCCATTCACCATCGAGTAGTGCTTCTCTTCCATCCTCTCCTCCATCCACAATCAATCACATCCAAACACTCTGCATTCCCATCACTCGAACACACACTCACAATCACAGACACACACTCAGCCACTCACTAACGCACTAATTCACTAACTCACTCGCTCACTCACAAATCCAATGCAATTCAACTGCACACACAATCACACACGGAATGTCTGGCTGAGAGACACATCACAATTCATCGCCAACACCACAGATATATATGGTCAGGACCATCTTCAACACAGCCACCTCCACCAACACCACCAAAATCAACAACAACAACAACAACAACGACAACCGCACCACCAACAACATCCTCGATTCTCTGTCATTCACTCAAACACGCCTGGTCATTCATGCAGTCATCATGTGGTGGTGGCCGAACAAAGCGACATGAGGCGAATCAAGGAGACAGACAGCGTGAGGCGCGATCAGAAAATGCTGGCTGTGTCAGTGGAATGAGGTGAATGACACATACTTACCGATTTTTGTGTGTCCGCCTATTCGCCTCCTTGGTCGTCGTTGTTTACCGATAACCTTTCCCTTCTTGTCTGTCACGTCGACTACTTCTTCTTGTTCTTGTGACGGTGTCGTCGCTCCACCTGCAAGAGAGAAGGAGGAGGGGCAGAAGACAGTGTCAGTCTCTCAGACAATCGGGAAGTAACTCACTGATTCACTCACTCACTCACTCACTGAATCTGTCAAGCAGTCATTCAGTTAATCAGTCAGTCACTCAGTCAGTCAGTTATTCAGTCCGTCAGTCACTCAGTCAGTCAGTTATTCAGTCCGTCAGTCAGTCTGTCTGCCTCTCAGTCAATGTCCACGCTGATTCACTCACTGACAATACACCCACCAACCAATGTCCAAATACACCATGCATCACTTCACTCAGACAATCCGAAAACAATCCACCTATCAGCTCATCACACTCGTGTCCATACAACTCACCTCAATCCCATCCCATTCGACACGCCCACACATACACCTCGCCACACTCATTTCACTCACCCCATTCACCATCGAGTAGTGCTTCTCTTCCATCCTCTCCTCCATCCACAATCAATCACATCCAAACACTCTGCATTCCTATCACTCGAACACACACTCACAATCACAGACACACACTCGGCCACTCACTAACGAACTAATTCACTAACTCACTCGCTCACTCACAAATCCAATGCAATTCAACTGCACACACAATCACACACGGAATGTCTGGCTGAGAGACACATCACAATTCATCGCCAACACCACAGATATATATGGTCAGGACCATCTTCAACACAGCCACCTCCACCAACACCACCAAAATCAACAACAACAACAACAACAACAACAACAACAACAACGACAACCGCACCACCAACAACATCCTCGATTCTCTGTCATTCACTCAAACACGCCTGGTCATTCATGCAGTCATCATGTGGTGGTGGCCGAACAAAGCGACATGAGGCGAATCAAGGAGACAGACAGCGTGAGGCGCGATCAGAAAATGCTGGCTGTGTCAGTGGAATGAGGTGAATGACACATACTTACCGATTTTTGTGTGTCCGCCTATTCGCCTCCTTGGTCGTCGTTGTTTACCGATAACCTTTCCCTTCTTGTCTGTCACGTCGACTACTTCTTCTTGTTCTTGTGACGGTGTCGTCGCTCCACCTGCAAGAGAGAAGGAGGAGGGGCAGAAGACAGTGTCAGCCTCTCAGACAATCGGGAAGTAACTCACTCACTCACTCACTGAATCTGTCAAGCAGTCATTCAGTTAATCAGTCAGTCACTCAGTCAGTCAGTTATTCAGTCCGTCAGTCACTCAGTCAGTCAGTTATTCAGTCCGTCAGTCAGTCTGTCTGCCTCTCAGTCAATGTCCACGCTGATTCACTCACCGACAATACACCCACCAACCAATGTCCAAATACACCATGCATCACTTCACTCAGACAATCCGAAAACAATCCACCTATCAGCTCATCACACTCGAGTCCATACAACTCACCTCAATCCCATCCCATTCGACACGCCCACACATACACCTCGCCACACTCATTTCACTCACCCCATTCACCATCGAGTAGTGCTTCTCTTCCATCCTCTCCTCCATCCACAATCAATCACATCCAAACACTCTGCATTCCCATCACTCGAACACACACTCACAATCACAGACACACACTCAGCCACTCACTAACGAACTAATTCACTAACTCACTCGCTCACTCACAAATCCAATGCAATTCAACTGCACACACAATCACACACGGAATGTCTGGCTGAGAGACACATCACAATTCATCGCCAACACCACAGATATATATGGTCAGGACCATCTTCAACACAGCCACCTCCACCAACACCACCAAAATCAACAACAACAACAACAACAACGACAACCGCACCACCAACAACATCCTCGATTCTCTGTCATTCACTCAAACACGCCTGGTCATTCATGCAGTCATCATGTGGTGGTGGCCGAACAAAGCGACATGAGGCGAATCAAGGAGACAGACAGCGTGAGGCGCGATCAGAAAATGCTGGCTGTGTCAGTGGAATGAGGTGAATGACACATACTTACCGATTTTTGTGTGTCCGCCTATTCGCCTCCTTGGTCGTCGTTGTTTACCGATAACCTTTCCCTTCTTGTCTGTCACGTCGACTACTTCTTCTTGTTCTTGTGACGGTGTCGTCGCTCCACCTGCAAGAGAGAAGGAGGAGGGGCAGAAGACAGTGTCAGTCTCTCAGACAATCGGGAAGTAAATCACTGATTCACTCACTCACTCACTCACTGAATCTGTCAAGCAGTCATTCAGTTAATCAGTCAGTCACTCAGTCAGTCAGTTATTCAGTCCGTCAGTCACTCAGTCAGTCAGTTATTCAGTCCGTCAGTCAGTCTGTCTGCCTCTCAGTCAATGTCCACGCTGATTCACTCACCGACAATACACCCACCAACCAATGTCCAAATACACCATGCATCACTTCACTCAGACAATCCGAAAACAATCCACCTATCAGCTCATCACACTCGTGTCCATACAACTCACCTCAATCCCATCCCATTCGACACGCCCACACATACACCTCGCCACACTCATTTCACTCACCCCATTCACCATCGAGTAGTGCTTCTCTTCCATCCTCTCCTCCATCCACAATCAATCACATCCAAACACTCTGCATTCCTATCACTCGAACACACATTCACAATCACAGACACACACTCGGCCACTCACTAACGAACTAATTCACTAACTCACTCGCTCACTCACAAATCCAATGCAATTCAACTGCACACACAATCACACACGGAATGTCTGGCTGAGAGACACATCACAATTCATCGCCAACACCACAGATATATATGGTCAGGACCATCTTCAACACAGCCACCTCCACCAACACCACCAAAATCAACAACAACAACAACAACAACAACAACGACAACCGCACCACCAACAACATCCTCGATTCTCTGTCATTCACTCAAACACGCCTGGTCATTCATGCAGTCATCATGTGGTGGTGGCCGAACAAAGCGACATGAGGCGAATCAAGGAGACAGACAGCGTGAGGCGCGATCAGAAAATGCTGGCTGTGTCAGTGGAATGAGGTGAATGACACATACTTACCGATTTTTGTGTGTCCGCCTATTCGCCTCCTTGGTCGTCGTTGTTTACCGATAACCTTTCCCTTCTTGTCTGTCACGTCGACTACTTCTTCTTGTTCTTGTGACGGTGTCGTCGCTCCACCTGCAAGAGAGAAGGAGGAGGGGCAGAAGACAGTGTCAGCCTCTCAGACAATCGGGAAGTAACTCACTCACTCACTCACTGAATCTGTCAAGCAGTCATTCAGTTAATCAGTCAGTCAGACAGTCAGTCAGTTATTCAGTCCGTCAGTCACTCAGTCAGTCAGTTATTCAGTCCGTCAGTCAGTCTGTCTGCCTCTCAGTCAATGTCCACGCTGATTAACTCACCGACAATACACCCACCAACCAATGTCCAAATACACCATGCATCACTTCACTCAGACAATCCGAAAACAATCCACCTATCAGCTCATCACACTCGAGTCCATACAACTCACCTCAATCCCATCCCATTCGACACGCCCACACATACACCTCGCCACACTCATTTCACTCACCCCATTCACCATCGAGTAGTGCTTCTCTTCCATCCTCTCCTCCATCCACAATCAATCACATCCAAACACTCTGCATTCCCATCACTCGAACACACACTCACAATCACAGACACACACTCAGCCACTCACTAACGAACTAATTCACTAACTCACTCGCTCACTCACAAATCCAATGCAATTCAACTGCACACACAATCACACACGGAATGTCTGGCTGAGAGACACATCACAATTCATCGCCAACACCACAGATATATATGGTCAGGACCATCTTCAACACAGCCACCTCCACCAACACCACCAAAATCAACAACAACAACAACAACGACAACCGCACCACCAACAACATCCTCGATTCTCTGTCATTCACTCAAACACGCCTGGTCATTCATGCAGTCATCATGTGGTGGTGGCCGAACAAAGCGACATGAGGCGAATCAAGGAGACAGACAGCGTGAGGCGCGATCAGAAAATGCTGGCTGTGTCAGTGGAATGAGGTGAATGACACATACTTACCGATTTTTGTGTGTCCGCCTATTCGCCTCCTTGGTCGTCGTTGTTTACCGATAACCTTTCCCTTCTTGTCTGTCACGTCGACTACTTCTTCTTGTTCTTGTGACGGTGTCGTCGCTCCACCTGCAAGAGAGAAGGAGGAGGGGCAGAAGACAGTGTCAGCCTCTCAGACAATCGGGAAGTAACTCACTGATTCACTCACTCACTCACTCACTGAATCTGTCAAGCAGTCATTCAGTTAATCAGTCAGTCACTCAGTCAGTCAGTTATTCAGTCCGTCAGTCACTCAGTCAGTCAGTTATTCAGTCCGTCAGTCAGTCTGTCTGCCTCTCAGTCAATGTCCACGCTGATTCACTCACCGACAATACACCCACCAACCAATGTCCAAATACACCATGCATCACTTCACTCAGACAATCCGAAAACAATCCACCTATCAGCTCATCACACTCGAGTCCATACAACTCACCTCAATCCCATCCCATTCGACACGCCCACACATACACCTCGCCACACTCATTTCACTCACCCCATTCACCATCGAGTAGTGCTTCTCTTCCATCGTCTCCTCCATCCACAATCAATCACATCCAAACACTCTGCATTCCCATCACTCGAACACACACTCACAATCACAGACACACACTCAGCCACTCACTAACGCACTAATTCACTAACTCACTCGCTCACTCACAAATCCAATGCAATTCAACTGCACACACAATCACACACGGAATGTCTGGCTGAGAGACACATCACAATTCATCGCCAACACCACAGATATATATGGTCAGGACCATCTTCAACACAGCCACCTCCACCAACACCACCAAAATCAACAACAACAACAACAACAACAACAACGACAACCGCACCACCAACAACATCCTCGATTCTCTGTCATTCACTCAAACACGCCTGGTCATTCATGCAGTCATCATGTGGTGGTGGCCGAACAAAGCGACATGAGGCGAATCAAGGAGACAGACAGCGTGAGGCGCGATCAGAAAATGCTGGCTGTGTCAGTGGAATGAGGTGAATGACACATACTTACCGATTTTTGTGTGTCCGCCTATTCGCCTCCTTGGTCGTCGTTGTTTACCGATAACCTTTCCCTTCTTGTCTGTCACGTCGACTACTTCTTCTTGTTCTTGTGACGGTGTCGTCGCTCCACCTGCAAGAGAGAAGGAGGAGGGGCAGAAGACAGTGTCAGCCTCTCAGACAATCGGGAAGTAACTCACTCACTCACTCACTGAATCTGTCAAGCAGTCATTCAGTTAATCAGTCAGTCAGACAGTCAGTCAGTTATTCAGTCCGTCAGTCACTCAGTCAGTCAGTTATTCAGTCCGTCAGTCAGTCTGTCTGCCTCTCAGTCAATGTCCACGCTGATTCACTCACCGACAATACACCCACCAACCAATGTCCAAATACACCATGCATCACTTCACTCAGACAATCCGAAAACAATCCACCTATCAGCTCATCACACTCGTGTCCATACAACTCACCTCAATCCCATCCCATTCGACACGCCCACACATACACCTCGCCACACTCATTTCACTCACCCCATTCACCATCGAGTAGTGCTTCTCTTCCATCCTCTCCTCCATCCACAATCAATCACATCCAAACACTCTGCATTCCCATCACTCGAACACACACTCACAATCACAGACACACACTCAGCCACTCACTAACGAACTAATTCACTAACTCACTCGCTCACTCACAAATCCAATGCAATTCAACTGCACACACAATCACACACGGAATGTCTGGCTGAGAGACACATCACAATTCATCGCCAACACCACAGATATATATGGTCAGGACCATCTTCAACACAGCCACCTCCACCAACACCACCAAAATCAACAACAACAACAACAACAACAACAACGACAACCGCACCACCAACAACATCCTCGATTCTCTGTCATTCACTCAAACACGCCTGGTCATTCATGCAGTCATCATGTGGTGGTGGCCGAACAAAGCGACATGAGGCGAATCAAGGAGACAGACAGCGTGAGGCGCGATCAGAAAATGCTGGCTGTGTCAGTGGAATGAGGTGAATGACACATACTTACCGATTTTTGTGTGTCCGCCTATTCGCCTCCTTGGTCGTCGTTGTTTACCGATAACCTTTCCCTTCTTGTCTGTCACGTCGACTACTTCTTCTTGTTCTTGTGACGGTGTCGTCGCTCCACCTGCAAGAGAGAAGGAGGAGGGGCAGAAGACAGTGTCAGCCTCTCAGACAATCGGGAAGTAATTCACTCACTCACTCACTCACTGAATCTGTCAAGCAGTCATTCAGTTAATCAGTCAGTCACTCAGTCAGTCAGTTATTCAGTCCGTCAGTCACTCAGTCAGTCAGTTATTCAGTCCGTCAGTCAGTCTGTCTGCCTCTCAGTCAATGTCCACGCTGATTCACTCACCGACAATACACCCACCAACCAATGTCCAAATACACCATGCATCACTTCACTCAGACAATCCGAAAACAATCCACCTATCAGCTCATCACACTCGTGTCCATACAACTCACCTCAATCCCATCCCATTCGACACGCCCACACATACACCTCGCCACACTCATTTCACTCACCCCATTCACCATCGAGTAGTGCTTCTCTTCCATCCTCTCCTCCATCCACAATCAATCACATCCAAACACTCTGCATTCCCATCACTCGAACACACACTCACAATCACAGACACACACTCAGCCACTCACTAACGCACTAATTCACTAACTCACTCGCTCACTCACAAATCCAATGCAATTCAACTGCACACACAATCACACACGGAATGTCTGGCTGAGAGACACATCACAATTCATCGCCAACACCACAGATATATATGGTCAGGACCATCTTCAACACAGCCACCTCCACCAACACCACCAAAATCAACAACAACAACAACAACAACAACAACGACAACCGCACCACCAACAACATCCTCGATTCTCTGTCATTCACTCAAACACGCCTGGTCATTCATGCAGTCATCATGTGGTGGTGGCCGAACAAAGCGACATGAGGCGAATCAAGGAGACAGACAGCGTGAGGCGCGATCAGAAAATGCTGGCTGTGTCAGTGGAATGAGGTGAATGACACATACTTACCGATTTTTGTGTGTCCGCCTATTCGCCTCCTTGGTCGTCGTTGTTTACCGATAACCTTTCCCTTCTTGTCTGTCACGTCGACTACTTCTTCTTGTTCTTGTGACGGTGTCGTCGCTCCACCTGCAAGAGAGAAGGAGGAGGGGCAGAAGACAGTGTCAGCCTCTCAGACAATCGGGAAGTAACTCACTCACTCACTCACTGAATCTGTCAAGCAGTCATTCAGTTAATCAGTCAGTCAGACAGTCAGTCAGTTATTCAGTCCGTCAGTCACTCAGTCAGTCAGTTATTCAGTCCGTCAGTCAGTCTGTCTGCCTCTCAGTCAATGTCCACGCTGATTCACTCACCGACAATACACCCACCAACCAATGTCCAAATACACCATGCATCACTTCACTCAGACAATCCGAAAACAATCCACCTATCAGCTCATCACACTCGTGTCCATACAACTCACCTCAATCCCATCCCATTCGACACGCCCACACATACACCTCGCCACACTCATTTCACTCACCCCATTCACCATCGAGTAGTGCTTCTCTTCCATCCTCTCCTCCATCCACAATCAATCACATCCAAACACTCTGCATTCCCATCACTCGAACACACACTCACAATCACAGACACACACTCAGCCACTCACTAACGAACTAATTCACTAACTCACTCGCTCACTCACAAATCCAATGCAATTCAACTGCACACACAATCACACACGGAATGTCTGGCTGAGAGACACATCACAATTCATCGCCAACACCACAGATATATATGGTCAGGACCATCTTGAACACAGCCACCTCCACCAACACCACCAAAATCAACAACAACAACAACAACAACAACAACGACAACCGCACCACCAACAACATCCTCGATTCTCTGTCATTCACTCAAACACGCCTGGTCATTCATGCAGTCATCATGTGGTGGTGGCCGAACAAAGCGACATGAGGCGAATCAAGGAGACAGACAGCGTGAGGCGCGATCAGAAAATGCTGGCTGTGTCAGTGGAATGAGGTGAATGACACATACTTACCGATTTTTGTGTGTCCGCCTATTCGCCTCCTTGGTCGTCGTTGTTTACCGATAACCTTTCCCTTCTTGTCTGTCACGTCGACTACTTCTTCTTGTTCTTGTGACGGTGTCGTCGCTCCACCTGCAAGAGAGAAGGAGGAGGGGCAGAAGACAGTGTCAGCCTCTCAGACAATCGGGAAGTAACTACTACTCACTCACTCACTCACTCACTGAATCTGTCAAGCAGTCATTCAGTTAATCAGTCAGTCAGACAGTCAGTCAGTTATTCAGTCCGTCAGTCACTCAGTCAGTCAGTTATTCAGTCCGTCAGTCAGTCTGTCTGCCTCTCAGTCAATGTCCACGCTGATTCACTCAGCGACAATACACCCACCAACCAATGTCCAAATACACCATGCATCACTTCACTCAGACAATCCGAAAACAATCCACCTATCAGCTCATCACACTCGTGTCCATACAACTCACCTCAATCCCATCCCATTCGACACGCCCACACATACACCTCGCCACACTCATTTCACTCACCCCATTCACCATCGAGTAGTGCTTCTCTTCCATCCTCTCCTCCATCCACAATCAATCACATCCAAACACTCTGCATTCCCATCACTCGAACACACACTCACAATCACAGACACACACTCAGCCACTCACTAACGCACTAATTCACTAACTCACTCGCTCACTCACAAATCCAATGCAATTCAACTGCACACACAATCACACACGGAATGTCTGGCTGAGAGACACATCACAATTCATCGCCAACACCACAGATATATATGGTCAGGACCATCTTCAACACAGCCACCTCCACCAACACCACCAAAATCAACAACAACAACAACAACAACGACAACCGCACCACCAACAACATCCTCGATTCTCTGTCATTCACTCAAACACGCCTGGTCATTCATGCAGTCATCATGTGGTGGTGGCCGAACAAAGCGACATGAGGCGAATCAAGGAGACAGACAGCGTGAGGCGCGATCAGAAAATGCTGGCTGTGTCAGTGGAATGAGGTGAATGACACATACTTACCGATTTTTGTGTGTCCGCCTATTCGCCTCCTTGGTCGTCGTTGTTTACCGATAACCTTTCCCTTCTTGTCTGTCACGTCGACTACTTCTTCTTGTTCTTGTGACGGTGTCGTCGCTCCACCTGCAAGAGAGAAGAAGGAGGGGCAGAAGACAGTGTCAGCCTCTCAGACAATCGGGAAGTAACTCACTCACTCACTCACTGAATCTGTCAAGCAGTCATTCAGTTAATCAGTCAGTCACTCAGTCAGTCAGTTATTCAGTCCGTCAGTCACTCAGTCAGTCAGTTCTCATCAGTCAGTTATTCAGTATTCAGTCCGTCAGTCAGTCTGTCTGCCTCTCAGTCAATGTCCACGCTGATTCACTCACCGACAATACACCCACCAACCAATGTCCAAATACACCATGCATCACTTCACTCAGACAATCCGAAAACAATCCACCTATCAGCTCATCACACTCGTGTCCATACAACTCACCTCAATCCCATCCCATTCGACACGCCCACACATACACCTCGCCACACTCATTTCACTCACCCCATTCACCATCGAGTAGTGCTTCTCTTCCATCCTCTCCTCCATCCACAATCAATCACATCCAAACACTCTGCATTCCCATCACTCGAACACACACTCACAATCACAGACACACACTCAGCCACTCACTAACGCACTAATTCACTAACTCACTCGCTCACTCACAAATCCAATGCAATTCAACTGCACACACAATCACACACGGAATGTCTGGCTGAGAGACACATCACAATTCATCGCCAACACCACAGATATATATGGTCAGGACCATCTTCAACACAGCCACCTCCACCAACACCACCAAAATCAACAACAACAACAACAACAACAACAACGACAACCGCACCACCAAC
>OX235264.1:31748558-31773569 GCA_944472135.2 Trichobilharzia regenti | reverse complement strand
CAACGACGACCAAGGGGGCCGCGAACAGGCGGACGTACACCAATCGGTGAGTCTCATTCGCCTGACTCCATTCACACTGTCACAATTTCATCACCCACACCACCACTCGCCGTCCTCCTGCTTCATTTTCCGAATGTCGATTTGCTCGTCTTGTCGGTGTGATGTGTGCATGAATCAGCGTGATTTGTGTTTTCCGGAGGATTGTTCACCCGGATGATGGCTGTGCTGACGATTGTTGTGGCCACATATTTGTGGTGTTGGCGAAGAGTTGTCTTGTGTGTGTGTTTGTGTGTGTGTGTGTGTGTGAGTCCGTGTGTCTGTGTGTTGCATGTTACGACACCAATGTTTCTTGTCTTCAGTCAGTGAATGGACCAGTATTTCAGTGTGTTTGTTATGTTGAGTGTGTCTCGGTGTGACTGTTGGTGGCAGACTGCATGTCCGGCTGTGTGTGTGTGTGTGTATGCTTGTCCCTTGATTCCTGATGAAGGTTTCTGGTGATTGAGAGTATTCGCGTTGTATTCGAATTGGATGTAGAAAGGTGTACATGAGCGAGTAGAAAGGAGGAGAATGGAAGTGGATGGAGACGACGATGATGAGATAGATTGGTTGTTTTCTGATTCGAGCGAAGTGATTGATGCATGGTGTATTTGTAGATGGGTGTGTGGGTGTATTTTCCGTGAATCATCGGCCACATTGACTGACAGGCTGACAGACAGACAGACTGACTGACTGACTGGCTGACTGACTGGCTGACTGACTGGTTGACTCAGTGATTGACTGACACAGAGACTTACTGAGTGGATGATTCCGTCAATGACTGACTGACACTGACTTCTCCTCCTCCTTCTCTCTTGCAGATGGAGTGACGACACCGGAAGGCGAAGAAGTCGTCGACGTGACGGACAAGACCGGAAAGGTGATCGGTAACAACTGACGACCAAGGGGGCCGCGAACAGGCGGACGTACACCAATCGGTGAGTCTCATTCGCCTGACTCCATTCACACTGTCACAATTTCATCACCCACACCACCACTCGCCGTCCTCCTGCTTCATTCTCCGAATGTCAATTTGCTCGTCTTGTCGGTGTGATGTGTGCATGAATCAGCGTGATTTGTGTTTTCCGGAGGATTGTTCACCCGGATGATGGCTGTGCTGACGATTGTTGTGGCCACAAATTTGTGGTGTTGGCGAAGAGTTGTCTTGTGTGTGTGTTTGTGTGTGTGTGTGTGTGAGTCCGTGTGTCTGTGTGTTGCATGTTACGACACCAATGTTTCTTGTCTTCAGTCAGTGAATGGACCAGTATTTCAGTGTGTTTGTTATGTTGTGTGTGTCTCGGTGTGACTGTTGGTGGCAGACTGCATGTCCGGCTGTGTGTGTGTGTGTATGCTTGTCCCTTGATTCCTGATGAAGGTTTCTGGTGATTGAGAGTATTCGCGTTGTATTCGAATTGGATGTAGAAAGGTGTACATGAGCGAGTAGAAAGGAGGAGAATGGAAGTGGATGGAGACGACGATGATGAGATAGATTGGTTGTTTTCTGATTCGAGCGAAGTGATTGATGCATGGTGTATTTGTAGATGGGTGTGTGGGTGTATTTTCCGTGAGTCATCGGCCACATTGACTGACAGGCTGACAGACAGACAGACTGACTGGCTGACTGACTGACTGACTGGTTGACTCAGTGATTGACTGACACAGAGACTTACTGAGTGGATGATTCCGTCAATGACTGACTGACACTGACTTCTCCTCCTCCTTCTCTCTTGCAGATGGAGTGACGACACCGGAAGGCGAAGAAGTCGTCGACGTGACGGACAAGACCGGAAAGGTGATCGGTAAACAACGACGACCAAGGGGGCCGCGAACAGGCGGACGTACACCAATCGGTGAGTCTCATTCGCCTGACTCCATTCACACTGTCACAATTTCATCACCCACACCACCACTCGCCGTCCTCCTGCTTCATTCTCCGAATGTCGATTTGCTCGTCTTGTCGGTGTGATGTGTGCATGAATCAGCGTGATTTGTGTTTTCCGGAGGATTGTTCACCCGGATGATGGCTGTGCTGACGATTGTTGTGGCCACATATTTGTGGTGTTGGCGAAGAGTTGTCTTGTGTGTGTGTTTGTGTGTGTGTGTGAGTGCGTGTGTCTGTGTGTTGCATGTTACGACACCAATGTTTCTTGTCTTCAGTCAGTGAATGGACCAGTATTTCAGTGTGTTTGTTATGTTGTGTGTGTCTCGGTGTGACTGTTGGTGGCAGACTGCATGTCCGGCTGTGTGTGTGTGTGTATGCTTGTCCCTTGATTCCTGATGAAGGTTTCTGGTGATTGAGAGTATTCGCGTTGTATTCGAATTGGATGTAGAAAGGTGTACATGAGCGAGTAGAAAGGAGGAGAATGGAAGTGGATGGAGACGACGATGATGAGATAGATTGGTTGTTTTCTGATTCGAGCGAAGTGATTGATGCATGGTGTATTTGTAGATGGGTGTGTGGGTGTATTTTCCGTGAATCATCGGCCACATTGACTGACAGGCTGACAGACAGACAGACTGACTGACTGACTGGCTGACTGACTGACTGACTGGTTGACTCAGTGATTGACTGACACAGAGACTTACTGAGTGGATGATTTCGTCAATGACTGACTGACACTGACTTCTCCTCCTCCTTCTCTCTTGCAGATGGAGTGACGACACCGGAAGGCGAAGAAGTCGTCGACGTGACGGACAAGACCGGAAAGGTGATCGGTAAACAACGACGACCAAGGGGGCCGCGAACAGGCGGACGTACACCAATCGGTGAGTCTCATTCGCCTGACTCCATTCACACTGTCACAATTTCATCACCCACACCACCACTCGCCGTCCTCCTGCTTCATTCTCCGAATGTCGATTTGCTCGTCTTGTCGGTGTGATGTGTGCATGAATCAGCGTGATTTGTGTTTTCCGGAGGATTGTTCACCCGGATGATGGCTGTGCTGACGATTGTTGTGGCCACATATTTGTGGTGTTGGCGAAGAGTTGTCTTTTTTTTTTTTTTTTTTTTTGTGTCTGTGAGTGCGTGTGTCTGTGTGTTGCATGTTACGACACCAATGTTTCTTGTCTTCAGTCAGTGAATGGACCAGTATTTCAGTGTGTTTGTTATGTTGTGTGCGTCTCGGTGTGACTGTTGGTGGCAGACTGCATGTCCGGCTGTGTGTGTGTGTGTATGCTTGTCCCTTGATTCTTGATGAATGTTTCTGGTGATTGAGAGTATTCGCATTGTATTCGAATTGGATGTAGAAAGGTGTACATGAGCGAGTAGAAAGGAGGAGAATGGAAGTGGATGGAGACGACGATGATGAGATAGATTGGTTGTTTTCTGATTCGAGCGAAGTGATTGATGCATGGTGTATTTGTAGATGGGTGTGTGGGTGTATTTTCCGTGAATCATCGGCCACATTGACTGACAGGCTGACAGACTGGACAACTGACTGACTGGCTGACTGACTGACTGACTGGTTGACTCAGTGATTGACTGACACAGAGACTTACTGAGTGGATGATTCCGTCAATGACTGACTGACACTGACTTCTCCTCCTCCTTCTCTCTTGCAGATGGAGTGACGACACCGGAAGGCGAAGAAGTCGTCGACGTGACGGACAAGACCGGAAAGGTGATCGGTAAACGACGACGACCAAGGGGGCCGCGAACAGGCGGACGTACACCAATCGGTGAGTCTCATTCGCCTGACTCCATTCACACTGTCACAATTTCATCACCCACACCACCACTCGCCGTCCTCCTGCTTCATTCTCCGAATGTCGATTTGCTCGTCTTGTCGGTGTGATGTGTGCATGAATCAGCGTGATTTGTGTTTTCCGGAGGATTGTTCACCCGGATGATGGCTGTGCTGACGATTGTTGTGGCCACATATTTGTGGTGTTGGCGAAGAGTTGTCTTGTGTGTGTGTTTGTGTGTGTGTGTGTGTGAGGTGTGTCTGTGTGTTGCATGTTACGACACCAATGTTTCTTGTCTTCAGTCAGTGAATGGACCAGTATTTCAGTGTGTTTGTTATGTTGAGTGTGTCTCGGTGTGACTGTTGGTGGCAGACTGCATGTCCGGCTGTGTGTGTGTGTGTGTATGCTTGTCCCTTGATTCCTGATGAAGGTTTCTGGTGATTGAGAGTATTCGCGTTGTATTCGAATTGGATGTAGAAAGGTGTACATGAGCGAGTAGAAAGGAGGAGAATGGAAGTGGATGGAGACGACGATGATGAGATAGATTGGTTGTTTTCTGATTCGAGCGAAGTGATTGATGCATGGTGTATTTGTAGATGGGTGTGTGGGTGTATTTTCCGTGAATCATCGGCCACATTGACTGACAGGCTGACAGACAGACAGACTGACTGACTGACTGGCTGACTGACTGACTGACTGGTTGACTCAGTGATTGACTGACACAGAGACTTACTGAGTGGATGATTCCGTCAATGACTGACTGACACTGACTTCTCCTCCTCCTTCTCTCTTGCAGATGGAGTGACGACACCGGAAGGCGAAGAAGTCGTCGACGTGACGGACAAGACCGGAAAGGTGATCGGTAAACAACGACGACCAAGGGGGCCGCGAACAGGCGGACGTACACCAATCGGTGAGTCTCATTCGCCTGACTCCATTCACACTGTCACAATTTCATCACCCACACCACCACTCGCCGTCCTCCTGCTTCATTCTCCGAATGTCGATTTGCTCGTCTTGTCGGTGTGATGTGTGCATGAATCAGCGTGATTTGTGTTTTCCGGAGGATTGTTCACCCGGATGATGGCTGTGCTGACGATTGTTGTGGCCACATATTTGTGGTGTTGGCGAAGAGTTGTCTTTTTTTTTTTTTTTTTTTTGTGTCTGTGAGTGCGTGTGTCTGTGTGTTGCATGTTACGACACCAATGTTTCTTGTCTTCAGTCAGTGAATGGACCAGTATTTCAGTGTGTTTGTTATGTTGTGTGTGTCTCGGTGTGACTGTTGGTGGCAGACTGCATGTCCGGCTGTGTGTGTGTGTGTGTATGCTTGTCCCTTGATTCCTGATGAAGGTTTCTGGTGATTGAGAGTATTCGCGTTGTATTCGAATTGGATGTAGAAAGGTGTACATGAGCGAGTAGAAAGGAGGAGAATGGAAGTGGATGGAGACGACGATGATGAGATAGATTGGTTGTTTTCTGATTCGAGCGAAGTGATTGATGCATGGTGTATTTGTAGATGGGTGTGTGGGTGTATTTTCCGTGAATCATCGGCCACATTGACTGACAGGCTGACAGACAGACAGACTGACTGACTGACTGGCTGACTGACTGACTGACTGGTTGACTCAGTGATTGACTGACACAGAGACTTACTGAGTGGATGATTCCGTCAATGACTGACTGACACTGACTTCTCCTCCTCCTTCTCTCTTGCAGATGGAGTGACGACACCGGAAGGCGAAGAAGTCGTCGACGTGACGGACAAGACCGGAAAGGTGATCGGTAAACAACGACGACCAAGGGGGCCGCGAACAGGCGGACGTACACCAATCGGTGAGTCTCATTCGCCTGACTCCATTCACACTGTCACAATTTCATCACCCACACCACCACTCGCCGTCCTCCTGCTTCATTCTCCGAATGTCGATTTGCTCGTCTTGTCGGTGTGATGTGTGCATGAATCAGCGTGATTTGTGTTTTCCGGAGGATTGTTCACCCGGATGATGGCTGTGCTGACGATTGTTGTGGCCACAAATTTGTGGTGTTGGCGAAGAGTTGTCTTTTTTTTTTTTTTTTTTTTGTGTCTGTGAGTGCGTGTGTCTGTGTGTTGCATGTTACGACACCAATGTTTCTTGTCTTCAGTCAGTGAATGGACCAGTATTTCAGTGTGTTTGTTATGTTGTGTGTGTCTCGGTGTGACTGTTGGTGGCAGACTGCATGTCCGGCTGTGTGTGTGTGTGTGTATGCTTGTCCCTTGATTCCTGATGAAGGTTTCTGGTGATTGAGAGTATTCGCGTTGTATTCGAATTGGATGTAGAAAGGTGTACATGAGCGAGTAGAAAGGAGGAGAATGGAAGTGGATGGAGACGACGATGATGAGATAGATTGGTTGTTTTCTGATTCGAGCGAAGTGATTGATGCATGGTGTATTTGTAGATGGGTGTGTGGGTGTATTTTCCGTGAATCATCGGCCACATTGACTGACAGGCTGACAGACAGACAGACTGACTGACTGACTGGCTGACTGACTGACTGACTGGTTGACTCAGTGATTGACTGACACAGAGACTTACTGAGTGGATGATTCCGTCAATGACTGACTGACACTGACTTCTCCTCCTCCTTCTCTCTTGCAGATGGAGTGACGACACCGGAAGGCGAAGAAGTCGTCGACGTGACGGACAAGACCGGAAAGGTGATCGGTAAACAACGACGACCAAGGGGGCCGCGAACAGGCGGACGTACACCAATCGGTGAGTCTCATTCGCCTGACTCCATTCACACTGTCACAATTTCATCACCCACACCACCACTCGCCGTCCTCCTGCTTCATTCTCCGAATGTCGATTTGCTCGTCTTGTCGGTGTGATGTGTGCATGAATCAGCGTGATTTGTGTTTTCCGGAGGATTGTTCACCCGGATGATGGCTGTGCTGACGATTGTTGTGGCCACATATTTGTGGTGTTGGCGAAGAGTTGTCTTTTTTTTTTTTTTTTTTTTGTGTCTGTGAGTGCGTGTGTCTGTGTGTTGCATGTTACGACACCAATGTTTCTTGTCTTCAGTCAGTGAATGGACCAGTATTTCAGTGTGTTTGTTATGTTGTGTGTGTCTCGGTGTGACTGTTGGTGGCAGACTGCATGTCCGGCTGTGTGTGTGTGTGTATGCTTGTCCCTTGATTCCTGATGAAGGTTTCTGGTGATTGAGAGTATTCGCGTTGTATTCGAATTGGATGTAGAAATGTGTACATGAGCGAGTAGAAAGGAGGAGAATGGAAGTGGATGGAGACGACGATGATGAGATAGATTGGTTGTTTTCTGATTCGAGCGAAGTGATTGATGCATGGTGTATTTGTAGATGGGTGTGTGGGTGTATTTTCCGTGAATCATCGGCCACATTGACTGACAGGCTGACAGACAGACAGACTGACTGACTGACTGGCTGACTGGCTGACTGACTGGTTGACTCAGTGATTGACTGACACAGAGACTTACTGAGTGGATGATTCCGTCAATGACTGACTGACACTGACTTCTCCTCCTCCTTCTCTCTTGCAGATGGAGTGACGACACCGGAAGGCGAAGAAGTCGTCGACGTGACGGACAAGACCGGAAAGGTGATCGGTAAACAACGACGACCAAGGGGGCCGCGAACAGGCGGACGTACACCAATCGGTGAGTCTCATTCGCCTGACTCCATTCACACTGTCACAATTTCATCACCCACACCACCACTCGCCGTCCTCCTGCTTCATTCTCCGAATGTCGATTTGCTCGTCTTGTCGGTGTGATGTGTGCATGAATCAGCGTGATTTGTGTTTTCCGGAGGATTGTTCACCCGGATGATGGCTGTGCTGACGATTGTTGTGGCCACAAATTTGTGGTGTTGGCGAAGAGTTGTCTTTTTTTTTTTTTTTTTTTTGTGTCTGTGAGTGCGTGTGTCTGTGTGTTGCATGTTACGACACCAATGTTTCTTGTCTTCAGTCAGTGAATGGACCAGTATTTCAGTGTGTTTGTTATGTTGTGTGTGTCTCGGTGTGACTGTTGGTGGCAGACTGCATGTCCGGCTGTGTGTGTGTGTGTGTATGCTTGTCCCTTGATTCCTGATGAAGGTTTCTGGTGATTGAGAGTATTCGCGTTGTATTCGAATTGGATGTAGAAATGTGTACATGAGCGAGTAGAAAGGAGGAGAATGGAAGTGGATGGAGACGACGATGATGAGATAGATTGGTTGTTTTCTGATTCGAGCGAAGTGATTGATGCATGGTGTATTTGTAGATGGGTGTGTGGGTGTATTTTCCGTGAATCATCGGCCACATTGACTGACAGGCTGACAGACAGACAGACTGACTGACCGACTGACTGACTGACTGGTTGACTCAGTGACTGACTGACACAGAGACTTACTGAGTGGATGATTCCGTCAATGACTGACTGACACTGACTTCTCCTCCTCCTTCTCTCTTGCAGATGGAGTGACGACACCGGAAGGCGAAGAAGTCGTCGACGTGACGGACAAGACCGGAAAGGTGATCGGTAAACGACGACGACCAAGGGGGCCGCGAACAGGCGGACGTACACCAATCGGTGAGTCTCATTCGCCTGACTCCATTCACACTGTCACAATTTCATCACCCACACCACCACTCGCCGTCCTCCTGCTTCATTCTCCGAATGTCGATTTGCTCGTCTTGTCGGTGTGATGTGTGCATGAATCAGCGTGATTTGTGTTTTCCGGAGGATTGTTCACCCGGATGATGGCTGTGCTGACGATTGTTGTGGCCACATATTTGTGGTGTTGGCGAAGAGTTGTCTTGTGTGTGTGTGTCGTGTGTCTGTGTGTGTGAGTGCGTGTGTCTGTGTGTTGCATGTTACGACACCAATGTTTCTTGTCTTCAGTCAGTGAATGGACCAGTATTTCAGTGTGTTTGTTATGTTGTGTGTGTCTCGGTGTGACTGTTGGTGGCAGACTGCATGTCCGGCGGTGTGTGTGTGTATGCTTGTCCCTTGATTCCTGATGAAGGTTTCTGGTGATTGAGAGTATTCGCATTGTATTCGAATTGGATGTAGAAATGTGTACATGAGCGAGTAGAAAGGAGGAGAATGGAAGTGGATGGAGACGACGATGATGAGATAGATTGGTTGTTTTCTGATTCGAGCGAAGTGATTGATGCATGGTGTATTTGTAGATGGGTGTGTGGGTGTATTTTCCGTGAATCATCGGCCACATTGACTGACAGGCTGACAGACAGACAGACTGACTGACTGACTGGCTGACTGACTGACTGACTGGTTGACTCAGTGATTGACTGACACAGAGACTTACTGAGTGGATGATTCCGTCAATGACTGACTGACACTGACTTCTCCTCCTCCTTCTCTCTTGCAGATGGAGTGACGACACCGGAAGGCGAGGAAGTCGTCGACGTGACGGACAAGACCGGAAAGGTGATCGGTAAACAACGACGACCAAGGGGGCCGCGAACAGGCGGACGTACACCAATCGGTGAGTCTCATTCGCCTGACTCCATTCACACTGTCACAATTTCATCACCCACACCACCACTCGCCGTCCTCCTGCTTCATTCTCCGAATGTCGATTTGCTCGTCTTGTCGGTGTGATGTGTGCATGAATCAGCGTGATTTGTGTTTTCCGGAGGATTGTTCACCCGGATGATGGCTGTGCTGACGATTGTTGTGGCCACATATTTGTGGTGTTGGCGAAGAGTTGTCTTGTGTGTGTGTGTGAGTACGTGTGTCTGTGTGTGTGAGTGCGTGTGTCTGTGTGTTGCATGTTACGACACCAATGTTTCTTGTCTTCAGTCAGTGAATGGACCAGTATTTCAGTGTGTTTGTTATGTTGTGTGTGTCTCGGTGTGACTGTTGGTGGCAGACTGCATGTCCGGCTGTGTGTGTGTGTGTATGCTTGTCCCTTGATTCCTGATGAAGGTTTCTGGTGATTGAGAGTATTCGCGTTGTATTCGAATTGGATGTAGAAATGTGTACATGAGCGAGTAGAAAGGAGGAGAATGGAAGTGGATGGAGACGACGATGATGAGATAGATTGGTTGTTTTCTGATTCGAGCGAAGTGATTGATGCATGGTGTATTTGTAGATGGGTGTGTGGGTGTATTTTCCGTGAATCATCGGCCACATTGACTGACAGGCTGACAGACAGACAGACTGACTGACTGACTGGCTGACTGACTGACTGACTGGTTGACTTAGTGATTGCCCGACTGAAAGCTGCTAGCTTGACGTGGTGGTCGGGCTTGAACACCGCAATGATCTAATCAAGCTATACTGGCTGAGACTTATGTCTCTTGAGGTTCTACCATGCCAGGCAGGTTGTTTGGATAGCGGTTAAACAAAAAGCAGCTACCCAATCCAACATCATGTCCAATACAAAATTACAAAATTTCATGCCGGATCGGCCGTGGCCCGGATTAACAACGACCGCGCTTCCTGCTGCCGTGTCACAGGGCGGGAGTGATAAATCTGCTACTGAGACACACCAAACAAAAAAGAACGAACAAAAACAGGCCGCGTGTGACCGGCCTCAAGCAGTTGTCCCCTGGGCTCTGCGGTCACGCAACCAACTTCCACGGTGTGGGCAGCCGGGAAGTAACAATCGCCCTCACAATCCGAAATGCACACGAAACCTCTCTATTACTCACTCATCTTTGTCTTCATCTTCATCTCTATCATCTTGCCTTCCTTCCACTGATGCAACTCCTCGACTTGATAGCTCTCCACTTCCTCTCCAC
Organism: Trichobilharzia regenti; assembly: GCA_944472135.2. NCBI lineage: Eukaryota > Metazoa > Platyhelminthes > Trematoda > Strigeidida > Schistosomatidae > Trichobilharzia > Trichobilharzia regenti. The sequence goes on along the minus strand of OX235264.1, from coordinate 31,763,083 downwards.
TCTGCGTCCACTAAAAACGATGGAAGCCAAAAAACCACCACCGACAGCCTCTTAAAGCCGCGCCACCAATTTCATATAGGAGCTCTTAATGTTAGGACACTTTGCCAAATAGGACAACAAGCATCACTAGCCAAGACCCTGGCATCACGAGCCATTGATGTATGCTGTGTTTCAGAAACACGCATACAAGACCCAAGTGTGGTTATTCACCTAACCCCACCTGGCCAACAGGTTGAATCTGCAAAATTCACCTTGAGGGTGTCAGGAGATGCCACAGCTAGTTCACGAGGATTAGCTGGCGTAGGGATAGCTTTGAGTACTAGGGCAGAAAAGACATTGCTTGACTGGATCCCGGTAGATAGCCGAATGTGTGCTGTCCGCCTGAACGGATCAGTAAGAAGGAGGAAGGACTGCACTACTCGCCGATGCCTTTTCGTAATCTCCGCCTACGCCCCCACTGACTGCAGTTCAGATGAAACGAAGGATGAGTTCTACCAAAAGCTGTCTAGTTTGGTGGAAAGGCTAAACGCTCAGACATAGTCGTTCTAGCTGGTGACTTTAACGCTCAAGTAGGGAAATTGTGTCAATCTGAGAAGGATGTCGGTGGCACCTATGGAGCTCCGTGCCAGCGAACCGACAACGGTGACCGTCTCCTACAGTTCTGCTCTGATAATCATTTGTTTCTTGTAAGCACTAACTTTAAACACAAGGAGAGACACTGTTTGACTTGGAGACCCCCTTCATCAAACCAACGCTGGACACAAATAGACCACATAGCAATAAGCTATCGTTGGCGTGGGTCGGTAGGAGATTGTCGCTCCTTCTGGAACACGTGCGTAGATACCGACCATGCACTGGTCCGCGCTCGGGTGTGCTTACGACTGAACGGACGTAGGAAACAGCTGGCGGTAAAACCATCACGTCCCCAGCTCGATCAGGAAACTAAATCCGTATTTCAGGAAGAACTAGCTAAACACATATCTGTGTTCGACAGCTGTGCTCACCCTGAAGAAGCTTGGAAAAATATCCAGGCAGCCATAGATACAGCTGTAAAAGCTGTGAATAAGGTAAACCCAAAGGTGAGTAAAAACCACTGGATCTCCACCGCCTCATCCGAACTGATAGATGCTAGAAGACTTATTCCGGCGAGCTCCGAATTCAATGAGGAGCGAAAGCTGCACAAGAGGAAACTTACGAAAAGTCTCCGCAAGGACCGTGAACAGTGGTGGGCGACAAAAGCCAAAGAGATGGAGAAAGCTTTGAGGATAGGCAACACCAGGCAACTCTTTGGACTCATCAGGGAAACGGGTGGGAGAAGACAAATCATTAGTGAGACAATCTCGGAAAAAAATGGCACTATAATTAGCTCACAGGATAGACGACTGGATCGTTGGAAAGAGCATTATGAGGAGCAGTTTAATTTGCCCACAGCCACGCTCAACCTTCCGAGCATCCAACACCTCCCTGAATGGGATATAGACACAGGTCCTCCGTCACTAACTGAGGTTACTAAAGCTGTCACCAATCTGAAACTAGGCAAAGCAGCGGGACCTGATGGAATGACTCCAGAGGTATTTAAGTACGGTGGAGACAGCTTACTGTCCGGATTAACTGAGGTACTAGGCAGCGTCTGGGAATCAGAAGAAGTCCCAGATTGTTGTTGTTCGTTGCTTATTATCCCCATATACAAGAAGGGAGACAAGTCTTCCTGTGATAATCACAGAGGGATTAGCTTGACTAATATAGTATCTAAAGTCTTAGGCTCAATAATCATGCGTAGACTGAGTGGTGCTCGGGAAGCACAAACACGAGAGAGCCAGGCAGGCTTTAGACCAGGAAGAGGGTGTATTGATCATATCTTCACCCTCCGACAGATTCTAGAACATAGGCATTCCTACCGGCGTCCAACAGTCATTATATTTCTTGACCTAAAGGCAGCATTCGACTCTGTCGATCGGGAAGTTCTCTGGAGATGCTTGGCTGTAAAGGGAATTCCAAGAAAATATATTGCACTGATTAAGGCACTCTATTCGTACTCATACAGCCAGGTGAGGGCTTACGGCGAGCTGTCATCTGAACTGATGACGACCAGTGGTGTCCGTCAAGGATGCCCATTATCTCCTTTTCTATTCAACTTCATCATAGATGTGTTAATGGACTTAACCCTAGGTGACTTCAGCGACTCAGGGATTGACTTGCTACCGGGGAATAATCTCGTTGACTTGGAATATGCAGACGATATAGTCCTTCTAGGCGAAGACGCTGACGAAATGCAGAGTCTTCTAAACACCTTGAGCCGCAATCTACGAATGTTTGGCATGCGATTCGCTCCCGCCAAATGCAAGATGATGTTACAGGACTGGACTACATCGACGCCTAGTTTAAAAATAGGAAGTGAAGTGGTAGAGCACGTTGACCGCTTCACTTATTTGGGAAGTACCATCAGCCCCAACGGGCTGATCTCTGACGAAATCTCAGCACGAATACAAGGGGCTCGTTTCGCATTTGTTAGTTTACGCCGACTCTGGCGTAGACGAGATGTTCGACTATCGACCAAAGGGCGGGTGTACTGCTCATCAGTCCGCTCCGTCCTCCTTTATGGTTGTGAGACCTGGCCACTGAGAGTGGAAGACATGAAAAGACTAGCTGTCTTTGATCATAGGTGCCTGCGTTCTATTTCCCGTGTAAAGTGGCATAATAAGGTGAGCAACATGGAGGTTAGGCGTAGAGTTCTAGGTAAACAGGGGAAATCAATCGACGAAGTCGTGAAGCTACAAAGACTGAGATGGTTAGGACATGTGTTACGTATGCCAAGCCATCGCCTCCCTCGACGAGCAATGTTAGCGGATATAGGGTCAGGCTGGAAAAAAGCTAGCGGCGGTCAAACAAAAACTTGGCATCAGTCAATGAAATCCACAACAGTTGGTCTAAGCCACGTAGGAAGGTGTAGACTTCCAGGCTGGGGTCCTCGGGACGGTAAAAATCTATGGTTGGAAACAATTGGTGACATGGCTCAAAATCGTTCTCAGTGGCGCAGATGCATCCACTCCCTGTGACTTATGATCTTCAATGAAACTGTTTTGTATTTCTTTATTACTCCTTTGTCTCACACCTCTGCTCACTGTTTCTATTATGCTTTTCTTGTACTTTCTTCTCTTGCTTCGCGTGCTACACGGAATGTGGCGACTTGAACTTCCGCACATTTGTGCAAAGTTCTATGTCGAAAACAGAGAGACAGATTCAGGGATTCACTGACACAGAGACTTACTGAGTGGATGATTCCGTCAATGACTGACTGACACTGACTTCTCCTCCTCCTTCTCTCTTGCAGATGAAGTGACGACACCGGAAGGCGAAGAAGTCGTCGACATGACGGACAAGACCGGAAAGGTGATCGGTAAACAACGACGACCAAGGGGGCCGCGAACAGGCGGACGTACACCAATCGGTGAGTCTCATTCGCCTGACTCCATTCACACTGTCACAATTTCATCACCCACACCACCACTCGCCGTCCTCCTGCTTCATTCTCCGAATGTCGATTTGCTCGTCTTGTCGGTGTGATGTGTGCATGAATCAGCGTGATTTGTGTTTTCCGGAGGATTGTTCACCCGGATGATGGCTGTGCTGACGATTGTTGTGGCCACATATTTGTGGTGTTGGCGAAGAGTTGTCTTGTGTGTGTGTGTGAGTACGTGTGTCTGTGTGTGTGAGTGCGTGTGTCTGTGTGTTGCATGTTACGACACCAATGTTTCTTGTCTTCAGTCAGTGAATGGACCAGTATTTCAGTGTGTTTGTTATGTTGTGTGTGTCTCGGTGTGACTGTTGGTGGCAGACTGCATGTCCGGCTGTGTGTGTGTGTGTGTATGCTTGTCCCTTGATTCCTGATGAAGGTTTCTGGTGATTGAGAGTATTCGCGTTGTATTCGAATTGGATGTAGAAATGTGTACATGAGCGAGTAGAAAGGAGGAGAATGGAAGTGGATGGAGACGACGATGATGAGATAGATTGGTTGTTTTCTGATTCGAGCGAAGTGATTGATGCATGGTGTATTTGTAGATGGGTGTGTGGGTGTATTTTCCGTGAATCATCGGCCACATTGACTGACAGGCTGACAGACAGAGAGACAGATTGACTGACTGACTGACTGACTGGTTGACTCAGTGATTGACTGACACAGAGACTTACTGAGTGGATGATTCCGTCAATGACTGACTGACACTGACTTCTCCTCCTCCTTCTCTCTTGCAGATGAAGTGACGACACCGGAAGGCGAAGAAGTCGTCGACGTGACGGACAAGACCGGAAAGGTGATCGGTAAACAACGACGACCAAGGGGGCCGCGAACAGGCGGACGTACACCAATCGGTGAGTCTCATTCGCCTGACTCCGTTCACACTGTCACAATTTCATCACCCACACCACCACTCGCCGTCCTCCTGCTTCATTCTCCGAATGTCGATTTGCTCGTCTTGTCGGTGTGATGTGTGCATGAATCAGCGTGATTTGTGTTTTCCGGAGGATTGTTCACCCGGATGATGGCTGTGCTGATGATTGTTGTGGCCACATATTTGTGGTGTTGGCGAAGAGTTGTCTTGTGTGTGTGTTTGTGTGTGTGTGTGTGTGAGTGCGTGTGTCTGTGTGTTGCATGTTACGACACCAATGTTTCTTGTCTTCAGTCAGTGAATGGACCAGTATTTCAGTGTGTTTGTTATGTTGTGTGTGTCTCGGTGTGACTGTTGGTGGCAGACTGCATGTCCGGCTGTGTGTGTGTGTGTGTATGCTTGTCCCTTGATTCCTGATGAAGGTTTCTGGTGATTGAGAGTATTCGCGTTGTATTCGAATTGGATGTAGAAAGGTGTACATGAGCGAGTAGAAAGGAGGAGAATGGAAGTGGATGGAGACGACGATGATGAGATAGATTGGTTGTTTTCTGATTCGAGCGAAGTGATTGATGCATGGTGTATTTGTAGATGGGTGTGTGGGTGTATTTTCCGTGAATCATCGGCCACATTGACTGACAGGCTGACAGACAGACAGACTGACTGACTGACTGGCTGACTGGCTGACTGACTGGTTGACTCAGTGATTGACTGACACAGAGACTTACTGAGTGGATGATTCCGTCAATGACTGACTGACACTGACTTCTCCTCCTCCTTCTCTCTTGCAGATGGAGTGACGACACCGGAAGGCGAAGAAGTCGTCGACGTGACGGACAAGACCGGAAAGGTGATCGGTAAACAACGACGACCAAGGGGGCCGCGAACAGGCGGACGTACACCAATCGGTGAGTCTCATTCGCCTGACTCCATTCACACTGTCACAATTTCATCACCCACACCACCACTCGCCGTCCTCCTGCTTCATTCTCCGAATGTCGATTTGCTCGTCTTGTCGGTGTGATGTGTGCATGAATCAGCGTGATTTGTGTTTTCCGGAGGATTGTTCACCCGGATGATGGCTGTGCTGACGATTGTTGTGGCCACATATTTGTGGTGTTGGCGAAGAGTTGTCTTGTGTGTGTGTTTGTGTGTGTGTGTGTGTGAGTCCGTGTGTCTGTGTGTTGCATGTTACGACACCAATGTTTCTTGTCTTCAGTCAGTGAATGGACCAGTATTTCAGTGTGTTTGTTATGTTGTGTGTGTCTCGGTGTGACTGTTGGTGGCAGACTGCATGTCCGGCTGTGTGTGTGTGTGTGTATGCTTGTCCCTTGATTCCTGATGAAGGTTTCTGGTGATTGAGAGTATTCGCGTTGTATTCGAATTGGATGTAGAAAGGTGTACATGAGCGAGTAGAAAGGAGGAGAATGGAAGTGGATGGAGACGACGATGATGAGATAGATTGGTTGTTTTCTGATTCGAGCGAAGTGATTGATGCATGGTGTATTTGTAGATGGGTGTGTGGGTGTATTTTCCGTGAATCATCGGCCACATTGACTGACAGGCTGACAGACAGACAGACTGACTGACTGACTGGCTGACTGGCTGACTGACTGGTTGACTCAGTGATTGACTGACACAGAGACTTACTGAGTGGATGATTCCGTCAATGACTGACTGACACTGACTTCTCCTCCTCCTTCTCTCTTGCAGATGGAGTGACGACACCGGAAGGCGAAGAAGTCGTCGACGTGACGGACAAGACCGGAAAGGTGATCGGTAAACAACGACGACCAAGGGGGCCGCGAACAGGCGGACGTACACCAATCGGTGAGTCTCATTCGCCTGACTCCATTCACACTGTCACAATTTCATCACCCACACCACCACTCGCCGTCCTCCTGCTTCATTCTCCGAATGTCGATTTGCTCGTCTTGTCGGTGTGATGTGTGCATGAATCAGCGTGATTTGTGTTTTCCGGAGGATTGTTCACCCGGATGATGGCTGTGCTGACGATTGTTGTGGCCACATATTTGTGGTGTTGGCGAAGAGTTGTCTTGTGTGTGTGTTTGTGTGTGTGTGTGTGTGAGTCCGTGTGTCTGTGTGTTGCATGTTACGACACCAATGTTTCTTGTCTTCAGTCAGTGAATGGACCAGTATTTCAGTGTGTTTGTTATGTTGTGTGTGTCTCGGTGTGACTGTTGGTGGCAGACTGCATGTCCGGCTGTGTGTGTGTGTGTGTATGCTTGTCCCTTGATTCCTGATGAAGGTTTCTGGTGATTGAGAGTATTCGCGTTGTATTCGAATTGGATATAGAAAGGTGTACATGAGCGAGTAGAAAGGAGGAGAATGGAAGTGGATGGAGACGACGATGATGAGATAGATTGGTTGTTTTCTGATTCGAGCGAAGTGATTGATGCATGGTGTATTTGTAGATGGGTGTGTGGGTGTATTTTCCGTGAATCATCGGCCACATTGACTGACAGGCTGACAGACAGACAGACTGACTGACTGACTGGTTGACTCAGTGATTGACTGACACAGAGACTTACTGAGTGGATGATTCCGTCAATGACTGACTGACACTGACTTCTCCTCCTCCTTCTCTCTTGCAGATGGAGTGACGACACCGGAAGGCGAAGAAGTCGTCGACGTGACGGACAAGACCGGAAAGGTGATCGGTAAACAACGACGACCAAGGGGGCCGCGAACAGGCGGACGTACACCAATCGGTGAGTCTCATTCGCCTGACTCCATTCACACTGTCACAATTTCATCACCCACACCACCACTCGCCGTCCTCCTGCTTCATTCTCCGAATGTCGATTTGCTCGTCTTGTCGGTGTGATGTGTGCATGAATCAGCGTGATTTGTGTTTTCCGGAGGATTGTTCACCCGGATGATGGCTGTGCTGACGATTGTTGTGGCCACATATTTGTGGTGTTGGCGAAGAGTTGTCTTGTGTGTGTGTTTGTGTGTGTGTGTGTGAGTCCGTGTGTCTGTGTGTTGCATGTTACGACACCAATGTTTCTTGTCTTCAGTCAGTGAATGGACCAGTATTTCAGTGTGTTTGTTATGTTGTGTGTGTCTCGGTGTGACTGTTGGTGGCAGACTGCATGTCCGGCTGTGTGTGTGTGCGTATGCTTGTCCCTTGATTCCTGATGAAGGTTTCTGGTGATTGAGAGTATTCGCGTTGTATTCGAATTGGATGTAGAAAGGTGTACATGAGCGAGTAGAAAGGAGGAGAATGGAAGTGGATGGAGACGACGATGATGAGATAGATTGGTTGTTTTCTGATTCGAGCGAAGTGATTGATGCATGGTGTATTTGTAGATGGGTGTGTGGGTGTATTTTCCGTGAATCATCGGCCACATTGACTGACAGGCTGACAGACAGAGAGACAGATTGACTGACTGACTGACTGACTGGTTGACTCAGTGATTGACTGACACAGAGACTTACTGAGTGGATGATTCCGTCAATGACTGACTGACACTGACTTCTCCTCCTCCTTCTCTCTTGCAGATGGAGTGACGACACCGGAAGGCGAAGAAGTCGTCGACGTGACGGACAAGACCGGAAAGGTGATCGGTAAACAACGACGACCAAGAGGGCCGCGAACAGGCGGACGTACACCAATCGGTGAGTCTCATTCGCCTGACTCCATTCACACTGTCACAATTTCATCACCCACACCACCACTCGCCGTCCTCCTGCTTCATTCTCCGAATGTCGATTTGCTCGTCTTGTCGGTGTGATGTGTGCATGAATCAGCGTGATTTGTGTTTTCCGGAGGATTGTTCACCCGGATGATGGCTGTGCTGACGATTGTTGTGGCCACATATTTGTGGTGTTGGCGAAGAGTTGTCTTGTGTGTGTGTTTGTGTGTGTGTGTGTGTGAGTCCGTGTGTCTGTGTGTTGCATGTTACGACACCAATGTTTCTTGTCTTCAGTCAGTGAATGGACCAGTATTTCAGTGTGTTTGTTATGTTGTGTGTGTCTCGGTGTGACTGTTGGTGGCAGACTGCATGTCCGGCTGTGTGTGTGTGTGTATGCTTGTCCCTTGATTCCTGATGAAGGTTTCTGGTGATTGAGAGTATTCGCGTTGTATTCGAATTGGATGTAGAAAGGTGTACATGAGCGAGTAGAAAGGAGGAGAATGGAAGTGGATGGAGACGACGATGATGAGATAGATTGGTTGTTTTCTGATTCGAGCGAAGTGATTGATGCATGGTGTATTTGTAGATGGGTGTGTGGGTGTATTTTCCGTGAATCATCGGCCACATTGACTGACAGGCTGACAGACAGACAGACTGACTGACTGACTGGTTGACTCAGTGATTGACTGACACAGAGACTTACTGAGTGGATGATTCCGTCAATGACTGACTGACACTGACTTCTCCTCCTCCTTCTCTCTTGCAGATGGAGTGACGACACCGGAAGGCGAAGAAGTCGTCGACGTGACGGACAAGACCGGAAAGGTGATCGGTAAACAACGACGACCAAGGGGGCCGCGAACAGGCGGACGTACACCAATCGGTGAGTCTCATTCGCCTGACTCCATTCACACTGTCACAATTTCATCACCCACACCACCACTCGCCGTCCTCCTGCTTCATTCTCCGAATGTCGATTTGCTCGTCTTGTCGGTGTGATGTGTGCATGAATCAGCGTGATTTGTGTTTTCCGGAGGATTGTTCACCCGGATGATGGCTGTGCTGACGATTGTTGTGGCCACATATTTGTGGTGTTGGCGAAGAGTTGTCTTGTGTGTGTGTTTGTGTGTGTGTGTGTGAGTCCGTGTGTCTGTGTGTTGCATGTTACGACACCAATGTTTCTTGTCTTCAGTCAGTGAATGGACCAGTATTTCAGTGTGTTTGTTATGTTGTGTGTGTCTCGGTGTGACTGTTGGTGGCAGACTGCATGTCCGGCTGTGTGTGTGTGTGTGTATGCTTGTCCCTTGATTCCTGATGAAGGTTTCTGGTGATTGAGAGTATTCGCGTTGTATTCGAATTGGATGTAGAAAGGTGTACATGAGCGAGTAGAAAGGAGGAGAATGGAAGTGGATGGAGACGACGATGATGAGATAGATTGGTTGTTTTCTGATTCGAGCGAAGTGATTGATGCATGGTGTATTTGTAGATGGGTGTGTGGGTGTATTTTCCGTGAATCATCGGCCACATTGACTGACAGGCTGACAGACAGAGAGACAGATTGACTGACTGACTGACTGGTTGACTCAGTGATTGACTGACACAGAGACTTACTGAGTGGATGATTCCGTCAATGACTGACTGACACTGACTTCTCCTCCTCCTTCTCTCTTGCAGATGGAGTGACGACACCGGAAGGCGAAGAAGTCGTCGACGTGACGGACAAGACCGGAAAGGTGATCGGTAAACAACGACGACCAAGGGGGCCACGAACAGGCGGACGTACACCAATCGGTGAGTCTCATTCGCCTGACTCCATTCACACTGTCACAATTTCATCACCCACACCACCACTCGCCGTCCTCCTGCTTCATTCTCCGAATGTCGATTTGCTCGTCTTGTCGGTGTGATGTGTGCATGAATCAGCGTGATTTGTGTTTTCCGGAGGATTGTTCACCCGGATGATGGCTGTGCTGACGATTGTTGTGGCCACATATTTGTGGTGTTGGCGAAGAGTTGTCTTGTGTGTGTGTGTGTGAGTGCGTGTGTCTGTGTGTTGCATGTTACGACACCAATGTTTCTTGTCTTCAGTCAGTGAATGGACCAGTATTTCAGTGTGTTTGTTATGTTGTGTGTGTCTCGGTGTGACTGTTGGTGGCAGACTGCATGTCCGGCTGTGTGTGTGTGTGTGTATGCTTGTCCCTTGATTCCTGATGAAGGTTTCTGGTGATTGAGAGTATTCGCGTTGTATTCGAATTGGATGTAGAAAGGTGTACATGAGCGAGTAGAAAGGAGGAGAATGGAAGTGGATGGAGACGACGATGATGAGATAGATTGGTTGTTTTCTGATTCGAGCGAAGTGATTGATGCATGGTGTATTTGTAGATGGGTGTGTGGGTGTATTTTCCGTGAATCATCGGCCACATTGACTGACAGGCTGACAGACAGAGAGACAGATTCACTGACTGACTGACTGACTGGTTGACTCAGTGATTGACTGACACAGAGACTTACTGAGTGGATGATTCCGTCAATGACTGACTGACACTGACTTCTCCTCCTCCTTCTCTCTTGCAGATGGAGTGACGACACCGGAAGGCGAAGAAGTCGTCGACGTGACGGACAAGACCGGAAAGGTGATCGGTAAACAACGACGACCAAGGGGGCCGCGAACAGGCGGACGTACACCAATCGGTGAGTCTCATTCGCCTGACTCCATTCACACTGTCACAATTTCATCACCCACACCACCACTCGCCGTCCTCCTGCTTCATTCTCCGAATGTCGATTTGCTCGTCTTGTCGGTGTGATGTGTGCATGAATCAGCGTGATTTGTGTTTTCCGGAGGATTGTTCACCCGGATGATGGCTGTGCTGACGATTGTTGTGGCCACATATTTGTGGTGTTGGCGAAGAGTTGTCTTGTGTGTGTGTGTGTGAGTGCGTGTGTCTGTGTGTTGCATGTTACGACACCAATGTTTCTTGTCTTCAGTCAGTGAATGGACCAGTATTTCAGTGTGTTTGTTATGTTGTGTGTGTCTCGGTGTGACTGTTGGTGGCAGACTGCATGTCCGGCTGTGTGTGTGTGTGTATGCTTGTCCCTTGATTCCTGATGAAGGTTTCTGGTGATTGAGAGTATTCGCGTTGTATTCGAATTGGATGTAGAAATGTGTACATGAGCGAGTAGAAAGGAGGAGAATGGAAGTGGATGGAGACGACGATGATGAGATAGATTGGTTGTTTTCTGATTCGAGCGAAGTGATTGATGCATGGTGTATTTGTAGATGGGTGTGTGGGTGTATTTTCCGTGAATCATCGGCCACATTGACTGACAGGCTGACAGACAGATTGACTGACTGACTGACTGGCTGACTGACTGACTGACTGGTTGACTCAGTGATTGACTGACACAGAGACTTACTGAGTGGATGATTCCGTCAATGACTGACTGACACTGACTTCTCCTCCTCCTTCTCTCTTGCAGATGGAGTGACGACACCGGAAGGCGAAGAAGTCGTCGACGTGACGGACAAGACCGGAAAGGTGATCGGTAAACAACGACGACCAAGGGGGCCGCGAACAGGCGGACGTACACCAATCGGTGAGTCTCATTCGCCTGACTCCATTCACACTGTCACAATTTCATCACCCACACCACCACTCGCCGTCCTCCTGCTTCATTCTCCGAATGTCGATTTGCTCGTCTTGTCGGTGTGATGTGTGCATGAATCAGCGTGATTTGTGTTTTCCGGAGGATTGTTCACCCGGATGATGGCTGTGCTGACGATTGTTGTGGCCACATATTTGTGGTGTTGGCGAAGAGTTGTCTTGTGTGTGTGTTTGTGTGTGTGTGTGTGAGTCCGTGTGTCTGTGTGTTGCATGTTACGACACCAATGTTTCTTGTCTTCAGTCAGTGAATGGACCAGTATTTCAGTGTGTTTGTTATGTTGTGTGTGTCTCGGTGTGACTGTTGGTGGCAGACTGCATGTCCGGCTGTGTGTGTGTGTGTATGCTTGTCCCTTGATTCCTGATGAAGGTTTCTGGTGATTGAGAGTATTCGCGTTGTATTCGAATTGGATGTAGAAAGGTGTACATGAGCGAGTAGAAAGGAGGAGAATGGAAGTGGATGGAGACGACGATGATGAGATAGATTGGTTGTTTTCTGATTCGAGCGAAGTGATTGATGCATGGTGTATTTGTAGATGGGTGTGTGGGTGTATTTTCCGTGAATCATCGGCCACATTGACTGACAGGCTGACAGACAGACAGACTGACTGACTGACTGGCTGACTGACTGACTGACTGGTTGACTCAGTGATTGACTGACACAGAGACTTACTGAGTGGATGATTCCGTCAATGACTGACTGACACTGACTTCTCCTCCTCCTTCTCTCTTGCAGATGGAGTGACGACACCGGAAGGCGAAGAAGTCGTCGACGTGACGGACAAGACCGGAAAGGTGATCGGTAAACAACGACGACCAAGGGGGCCGCGAACAGGCGGACGTACACCAATCGGTGAGTCTCATTCGCCTGACTCCATTCACACTGTCACAATTTCATCACCCACACCACCACTCGCCGTCCTCCTGCTTCATTCTCCGAATGTCGATTTGCTCGTCTTGTCGGTGTGATGTGTGCATGAATCAGCGTGATTTGTGTTTTCCGGAGGATTGTTCACCCGGATGATGGCTGTGCTGACGATTGTTGTGGCCACATATTTGTGGTGTTGGCGAAGAGTTGTCTTGTGTGTGTGTTTGTGTGTGTGTGTGTGAGTCCGTGTGTCTGTGTGTTGCATGTTACGACACCAATGTTTCTTGTCTTCAGTCAGTGAATGGACCAGTATTTCAGTGTGTTTGTTATGTTGTGTGTGTCTCGGTGTGACTGTTGGTGGCAGACTGCATGTCCGGCTGTGTGTGTGTGTGTATGCTTGTCCCTTGATTCCTGATGAAGGTTTCTGGTGATTGAGAGTATTCGCGTTGTATTCGAATTGGATGTAGAAAGGTGTACATGAGCGAGTAGAAAGGAGGAGAATGGAAGTGGATGGAGACGACGATGATGAGATAGATTGGTTGTTTTCTGATTCGAGCGAAGTGATTGATGCATGGTGTATTTGTAGATGGGTGTGTGGGTGTATTTTCCGTGAATCATCGGCCACATTGACTGACAGGCTGACAGACAGACAGACTGACTGACTGACTGGCTGACTGACTGACTGACTGGTTGACTCAGTGATTGACTGACACAGAGACTTACTGAGTGGATGATTCCGTCAATGACTGACTGACACTGACTTCTCCTCCTCCTTCTCTCTTGCAGATGGAGTGACGACACCGGAAGGCGAAGAAGTCGTCGACGTGACGGACAAGACCGGAAAGGTGATCGGTAAACAACGACGACCAAGGGGGCCGCGAACAGGCGGACGTACACCAATCGGTGAGTCTCATTCGCCTGACTCCATTCACACTGTCACAATTTCATCACCCACACCACCACTCGCCGTCCTCCTGCTTCATTCTCCGAATGTCGATTTGCTCGTCTTGTCGGTGTGATGTGTGCATGAATCAGCGTGATTTGTGTTTTCCGGAGGATTGTTCACCCGGATGATGGCTGTGCTGACGATTGTTGTGGCCACATATTTGTGGTGTTGGCGAAGAGTTGTCTTGTGTGTGTGTTTGTGTGTGTGTGTGAGTCCGTGTGTCTGTGTGTTGCATGTTACGACACCAATGTTTCTTGTCTTCAGTCAGTGAATGGACCAGTATTTCAGTGTGTTTGTTATGTTGTGTGTGTCTCGGTGTGACTGTTGGTGGCAGACTGCATGTCCGGCTGTGTGTGTGTGTGTATGCTTGTCCCTTGATTCCTGATGAAGGTTTCTGGTGATTGAGAGTATTCGCGTTGTATTCGAATTGGATGTAGAAAGGTGTACATGAGCGAGTAGAAAGGAGGAGAATGGAAGTGGATGGAGACGACGATGATGAGATAGATTGGTTGTTTTCTGATTCGAGCGAAGTGATTGATGCATGGTGTATTTGTAGATGGGTGTGTGGGTGTATTTTCCGTGAATCATCGGCCACATTGACTGACAGGCTGACAGACAGACAGACTGACTGACTGACTGGCTGACTGACTGACTGACTGGTTGACTCAGTGATTGACTGACACAGAGACTTACTGAGTGGATGATTCCGTCAATGACTGACTGACACTGACTTCTCCTCCTCCTTCTCTCTTGCAGATGGAGTGACGACACCGGAAGGCGAAGAAGTCGTCGACGTGACGGACAAGACCGGAAAGGTGATCGGTAAACAACGACGACCAAGGGGGCCGCGAACAGGCGGACGTACACCAATCGGTGAGTCTCATTCGCCTGACTCCATTCACACTGTCACAATTTCATCACCCACACCACCACTCGCCGTCCTCCTGCTTCATTCTCCGAATGTCGATTTGCTCGTCTTGTCGGTGTGATGTGTGCATGAATCAGCGT